>JAQFYM010001725.1:0-29906 GCA_034694785.1 Agrenia bidenticulata | reverse complement strand
GAACCAAAAAACCCAGACCGTTAGTTCGTGGAAGCCCTCAGTATTTACTGTAACATGTCATATACATACATACATATACGATACAATACATATGGCAAATACATGGAATTCAATTAGATACTATACTAAATACAGAGCAAACAAAGCCTTTGGATCTCCTTCATATTGTTCTGCTTCAACTTCTACTTCAGCTCATGTCAACTTCTCTAAACCTCAATCTGATGATAGTTTGAACTGTACAAATTCCCCCATTTGACCTTTAAGGAAAAATCACACAAAAACTTTTGGGATGATGCACCTAACTTTATCTAATTTAAAGGAAATGATACTATAATTCAACAAGTCTTGACTTTCATGTGGTAAAAAAAGTTTTTATTTCGCCGCTTTACTACATTACAAATAATTTTAGGAAATCATAAAGAGTTTTAAGCCCAGAGGGGTTTGCCACTATTTGCCAAATTGGTAGTTGTAACCCACATTGGCCCCGTAATTTGGTCTTCCTCCACGGCCCTGTAAAAAAATCCAATTTTAATTAACAACTTTACCATAACAAATTCTTTAAGTTGATCCTTACGTTTTGGAAAGATTGTTGAGCACTCGCCCCAGCGTTGACAGAATGTCCCCCGTTCTGGTAGTGGTAGCCTACATTAGCACCAACATCTGTTCGACCATTACGGAATTGGTTCTGAAAATTGAGAATAAATTTAATCAATTTATCGTGCTATTAAAATCAGCTTGAAATTTAAATTGGTGTGCTTTATTCTTTTTTAATTTTAAACTTAGAATTCCATTTAAGTAATTATTAAGGCTTACGATCGGGAAGGTATGTGCAACGTTAGCTTCACCGTTGACGATATGTCTCCCATTGCCGCTTGTAAAGCTCCGGTCGATTCCCCCGTTGATTGTTGCGGATTGTGAGGGGATGTCAATGCTTCCACCAATTCTCTGTGGATTCGGACCGGATTGAACCGAACTGATCGCCATGCAGGCCAGGATGAGTACGAGTTTGAAAGCCATCGTGTTTCGAAATGGAAAGTGGATGATGTTTTTAAAAGTTCTGAGTGGGTTATGGAGATGATTAGTAGCTTTAGAAGATGAGGTAGATGTGATGATTTGAAAATGATCATCGGTTCGTTTTTATATGAAAATTAAGTTAAATGTTAGCATATTTGTGTAATGATTTCCAGTAATTAATTTAGTCGTTAAAAAAACATAGTAGTAGGAGGTGGACATGATAGCATTTGGTTGGTGGTATGTATGGGTATTTAATTAATTTAAATCAGTCCGTCATCGTTTCCTAGTTCATAGCTTCAGTTAGAATAGGAAATGTTTCCATGATTGACGGCTTACGGCATGAATGAGAAAAATCCACACTCCAGGATTAAGTGAGTTGTATGATTTTTTTTAATTGTTTTTTTTATACAAGTAATTACACAGGAAATAGCAGAGGAGGAAATGGTGTTAATAAAGTAATCGATTAGTAATTGATTATCTTTTCGTAACAATTGCGATTTTTGTTTACTAGGTAAAACCGTTCAAGTGTTTAGTTGACTTTACTCAGAATTTGATTGTGAAGGCCATTGTCACATTTTACAGGTCATAATTTTCTAACTCATACATGTGAGCTTTGAGATTTTGAACTATCAGCTAAGATACAGGTTAGTTAATTTAACAATTTAACAGCCTGACAATTCCTCTCCAGATTACTAAGCGTTTTGAGTAGATCAAGGTAAATGTTTACTAGTAATACTGATTGGATTACAATGATTTATAATTTATCAATTGTGGTACAGAATAGCATAAACTGCAAGCATATGGTTTTTATACTTGGAGTACATTTTTTTAAGACATTTTTATGCGGTACGGACCAGTTATCACTTCTGGTCACTCTTGTGTTTTGTGCCAATAAACATACTACACACTGCGTAAAATATTTAATCCCTCTATACACTCAAACATATGGCGAATAGATAATCCTTGGATAAGTTTCGAATCGTCCAAACACGCTGCTCCTGCTAATAAAATCGAATAATAAACTGACTAGGACTTGAATGGATTCAAGCAGTAAAGCCTTTGGTAATTATTCGATTGGACCTATGAGCTATAACATCCTACAGCTTATCACCTTCATCCCAGTGTTTCCAAATAACATCAGTCAATCTTGTTACGCAGGAAAAGTTTAATCACAAAACACTATGAGATAACAATATCTAAAACATCATCACCTCTGTCCATACCCATTTCTACAAAAATTAAACCTGAGTCTGCTGAATATCAGTAAAATCAATGACTGACTGATCATTCCTGCTAAACCCTACATTGTCCGCCCCAGCGTCACTCGGAGATTTCGAATGCAGACGCAAGTGACTTGTCCTATCCCCCTGAGCAGTTGCAAAACTAGAACCCGAAGCTTTGCAACAAGTCGTTGTGCCCAGGATAATCCCCTTCTGAACAACTCGATCGTAAGGCTCTAAGCTATGAGCCCACTCTGGCAAGAAGTCCCAATTTCGATATTCCTCAGGGAGTAGTCGGGGTCTCCAGCTTTGGACCAAATTTAAGGCCAATACCGAAATGATTACAAGCCCTGCTGGACCAGCCACACAGTAGAACGCGATTTTACCAACTAAAGACAATGTAAAGGTAACAGTAGGTAGAATTATGAACATCAACACGAGATAGAGGACAGCAAACCACCGATACTTGGCTGTGACCCGGCCTAAGCATGCTGCCATTTTTATCGGAAACCTTGTGCAAGGGACCGGGTAGAACATAAGTATCCCTGTAAAGTTGAATAGGAAGTGGCAGAGGGCTAGTTGAATTGTCAACTTGAGGTTCGGACCTTCAGTAGCCAAGGCGGCTAGCATTGCTGTAGTCGTTGTCCCTAAATTCGATCCAAGGGTCAGAGGGTATGCCCTCTCCAGGGATATCATCCCCATAGCGATCAAAGGGGTCATGGCTGAGGTGAATACTGAGCTGGATTGGACAAGGATGGTCATCACTGCTCCGATGCCCATGGCCAAGTATCCTGTCAGACATGGCACGTAGGGGATGTTTGCATTCACTGCTTTTTGCACTGCCACTGCCAATTTCCCTGTAGCAAAATTAATCCTGTATTAATCAATCAAGCTCCAAATCCTAAGCATTACGAGCTAATACCTTTGAGCAAGGAGGATAGAACCTTGACGAGTAAGATTAGACATCCACAAAGAAGGAAGAGGGAGATTGCTAGGAGTATTATTCCAATTGTTAGGTCCCCCATGTCAAACATGTTGAAGAGGAATTTACCTGAAAAATTACAAATAAAAATTGAAAAAAATTGTAGTCATAATTCTGAAAAATTCAATGCTCTAGAATTTTGTCGATATTGTTTAAAAAATCGAATCCAGCTACACAAAATATCTTCATGCAAATATAGATCATCTTATTTTTAAAAAGGCCTAAGGCTTTTTTTAAGGTCATGCCCCCATTGCCAGCATTTAACCGTTAAAGAAGGAACACTATTCAACTTGGTGCTAATATTTGTATGTACAATTGATATTTGCACGGTACTGTTTTCTACATACATTTTTGGCCAGTTGTTTCAGAGTTGTCATCAGTCTTCCCACCAGAGTCCACACCATTTCCACCAACGGTATCATCAGTCCGATTTTCAGCCAAACTATCATTGGTCATTGAGCCAGGAGTGGATACAAGTTTCAATGTAGAGTTACACCAAACTTTGATGAGCCTGGCGTTATCGTACTTTGGGTTGTTTACTGACCACCCGAGGATCACTTCTTTATCAATCTATGTATTTAAATGAGAAAACAAACTTCAAAAATCATAACTGCTCCATCCATCACATCCACCATGTCCCATAAATATTTTGGTTACAAAGGATTTGCGTAGATATTTCTGTCGAGCTAGTTACCTGAACGATAAGCGATGTGAACGGCTTTGTTATGATTGATAAGACTTTGATCTCTCCTCCCTGTTTGGACTGCAGATCTAACATGTTCACCAGCCTCGTTGTTGTCGATTCCAAGTAGGCTATGGCACATAATCCAGTTCTTAAAACCTATCACAGACAAGTTTCAAAAGATAACAGAAAAGTCACTCACACGTGAACTGTTCCAAAAGAAGTAAGCTGCTGACAGTGAGAAGGTTGAACATGTCATGGAGAACAGCACCCCCGAAGGCTCTTTCGAAGTCTTCCCGATTCGTCATGTGGGTGAGGGCTACCATCGTGTTGGTCACACTAGTCCCGATGTTCGCTCCCATGATTATCGGAATTGCAGTCTTCACGTTGAACACTATTACAGATAAAGGGATTGAGGGGTATTTTAAAAGTTTAGATGTGTATTTAAAAAGGTGGAGTGTGGATTCGCTTCTTACATCCAGATGAAACCATTGAGACGACGATGGAGGTGGATGTCGATGAACTTTGAACTGCAACGGTCACCAAGATTCCCATCATCACACCAACGATGGGGTTCTTGATTACTTCGTTTTGCTGTAGTACTTCACCTAGGTTGGGAGAAATGTACTTTGAAATCGATTTCCAATCTAGTTACCTCTTCTTCTTGATACTGAGACACTGTATTAAAATATGACCAGTCCCAATGGCTTCGGTTAGACTAGTCTAAATTTATGCAATACCAACAATGGTAAAGTAATTTAGCAGAAATTTCCAAAATGCTACTCAAAAGACCCAAGAATAAATTGCTTTTAAGCAACTTGCAAAACTTTAAAATTAAATGACAATCCCTTGGCAGGTCCACGTCCTATTTCAAAACCTATAAGTACCCAAGTTCTCAGAGCAGCTTTGAATTATGCAGGTACTAACAGTATTAAGTTTGATTCATGTTAGCATAGTATTCCCAAAACAGTTTTTTTTAAACTTCAGGGTTACATTCGACAAAGCCGACGATAAGGGCCCACGTACCCACTTCACATAAAAACAAAAACACAAAAAAATGATTATAAAGACCGAAAAAGAACTAACCCGCAGCTCTGCCCGCAATCAACCGGAAAGAGTCGCTGAGGAATCCCAAGGAACAAACGAACATGTAGAGGAGGAGCAGTATTGCCAAAACTTTGAGACTTAATTTCCCCAAATTTGTCGGTGACTCTGCCCCTGCCATACATTCTGCAATCGATTACCAATACCACATAGACAATCAATGAATATTTCAGCTTTTTTTTTAAACTCATGTCATATCTCACAGATATACATACATACATGTATGCACACAAGTATCTCTATCCTCTCTAACATATAAAGACCGTATTATTATTATTACCCGGTTCGGGTTTCTCCACTAATGAAGGCAGAGCTACAATAGCCAAGCCATTCCCGGTCACATGTCCATCAGCAGAATCTTCCCTCCTCTCCAGAGCTACGGATTTTCTGTAGCTGACCTCATTCATTGGGTTGCAATTGGCATCCGTGCCCCCGCCGACTGGGAAATTTTGGGTGAGCAGCGTGGACTGTTCTTCAGGGTAGGTGTACATCGTCATGATGACTTTGAAGAATGGTTTTTCTCTCGTAGATGACCAAGGTGTTGGATCGTAGGGGGTAAGAGGTCAAGTTAGGGTCAAATGAGATGGTAAACGAATTGGTGTAGGTACTGGGTGAAAGTTTTTAAACTTCTCATAATGGCAATGGTCATCTTTCTTTCCTTTTTGGCAGAACACAAATCCCACCTGGAAACCAAAATCCTTTTTTTAATTCTTACCATTTGCATTTATCAAGAATTCTCAACTCCTTACCTTGCAGATCTTTAGCCCCTTAGTTTCCAATGGGTACGGCTGGATTTGTAGCTTAAAGAGTTTAAAACTCTATGACCCAATATGAGTAAATCGTAGAGGAGCTCAACCGCTTGGAGAGAAAGCAAGAAGGTGACTGAGAGCTGCCGGATGCTTTCGGGCTAAAAAAAACCTGGTTAGTCATACAGTCTTGGCTTCTCGGACTTCTTGCAAACGTTCACTAAAAGTCCCAGTCCGCCAGGGCAATCACATGACGAAATCTCTCAAGTTACTCAAAGGTGGATTGCACATATCTCTTTCCCCTTATTAAAATTGAATGGTAAAGGTGAGTTTTTATATAAAAGCCCTCCACCTCACCGACCTATACTAATTTCCTGGGAAAAGCCAGTATAAATGGGGGCATGTCCTTTGGAAATTTAATCAAGCAACTCTGCATAGTACTTGGCTGAACTTGAGCTAGAATAAAATGAGAGAAAGCACGAGTGTAGGTGCAAGGCCCCGTGATTCGGATATTGATTCACGTTCCTAGGCAGTGTGGGCATAGCTCTCTGTATACGCTCATATCTCCATATAGTTCAAGACCATAGGCGTATGACAGTTGACAGTTAGTTGACACTTTAGTTAGAATGACACATTTCGAAATCCCAGTCACACAAGCCCCTTTGAAATAAGCTCCCTCAGTACCTTAGGTGATGGTCATGTACCCCCATGCAAGCACCGTAGACATAAGCCACGTTCCCAGGCCCTGCTGTTTTTCCCCACCGTCCAAGTTCCGCTTTCTCCATCGGAGCAGCTCTAGTTGTCCCCGTCACATGGAACTTGGAAGACCGGTGGGGGTAAGCGGAAGAGTTGCTCGTTCCGTTTGGGCTGGTAAAGTGTAGGGTGGCGCATGTGGGCTCTTGTTGGCAGCTAAGACTACTTGAATCCTTTCTCTTCTAGATTGGCCCTGTCTCATATTTGACCTTCTCCGAGGATGCTTTTGTTCCTGTCTTTTGTTTGTCCTGCAGCTGAGGGGTGTAGGTGTGTGTATAGGTAGGTACATTTTTAAAGGGAATGTCAATTATCTGTAAGAGAGGTTTTTGGCTCGGTTGGGCTGAATAAAGGAGATTCAATTATTTAATAATGATAGACTTGATGGGGGGTCATCATCATGGAAGTTTGAATATTTATCGGATATCTTGTTATATATTCCCTGTGGGTATTTACGAGGAATTTGCGTCATAGCTGACGTTGGACGATTCGGTCATTGGTGTCCAATGCATATGGGATTTATATTTAGTTTTGAGTCGTATTGGTTGACATTAATATTCAATGTCTCATGGCCTAGTTTTTTTTAGTTGAGACTGGCGTGTATCCATTTCTTTTGGCAACGGTAGTGGAATATTATGACTATGAGGATGATGATGATGATGATGATGAGATAGTGACTAAAGGATGACATGATGAACGGCATGTTTTGTATTTGAAACTGCTCGTAAAACGCTGAAGAATTTTAATTGACGGTGTTGTCGTCAAGGTCAATTTTCGAATATCGGACAGTTAGTTCAATTTTTCCAATACCGTTTCGATAAATGGCTTATTAAGCTCAATCCCCTATTGATAATAACGATCCCACTCCACTTTGATCGAGTTTTGTGTAGTCAGCATATTTACTAAGGCACTAATACCAGTCAACTTGACACAAATAGAAATAACCCGAGTGGGTTATCAAACTTGTAAATATTAATTGACTATATCATTTACAGTAGTCCACACTTAAATGGGAGCTCTGGAATATTATAGATGGATATTTTGATTGATTTTTTTTATTCACGTACCATTCCTGATTAATACATAAATATGAAAATAGCTCACTATCCAATTCACCTGTAATTCGATGCCAAAATTACTTGCAATTACAAAAGGACGCTACTATTTCGCTCTCATTGTCATGAAAATAGTTTGAGCACCAACCATACACTTACTTACCTGTCTCAAAGCCGATATAGTTTCAGGGGTAGTTTGAGACAAAACTTTCTCCACCTTTCTTCACTTGCCTAACAAAAATCTCAAAAGTGCCCCCCCCCCAAAAAAAACTTAAAATGATAATTTCCAATAGGGAAAAATTTTTTGAAAGAAACGTAATATTTTTTCTCCACAAGAATTTAATGAAATGGCCCAACTGTTAAGGAGATTCCAGATTGTTTTAAGAAAGTTGTCCCGTTCTGGCACAGCCCCTGCATACCAACACAAAAATCTCCATCCCCAAGTGACGAATATGTACAGATTACAAGGCATATTGTCCTTCATGTTCCTAAACACCCAGCACTTTACCACCACCACCATCCCACTCATTTACTTATGCATTCCTCCAAGGGAACATATTCCAAGTCTTTTAAAACAACCAAAGCAAGCAACCAAAAGCCATAAGAATTTAAAAACTAAAGATAAAATCTAAATATAAAAGCAATATTTATTCATTTACCCCCACCGCCACCACCACCGCCACACCAACCAAACTTTCAGTCTCCGTTATGAATTCTTAATACTTTTTTTCCAGACCCTAGTTACTTTTATATTCTCATGGTCACTCTGTTACCCAGAGGATTGTGTAGTCTACTGATAGAGTCCCTGGGGGGGATTTTTGTTTCTTTATTTAGAGAATACACTTGAAATCCAAAAGTGTTGGAGTATTTAGCTCCGAGTCCCCTTCTTGGAAAGATTGGGACGAGGAGAGAGAGAGTGGATAAAAATGCAAGAGCTTGATTCAATCTGGAGAATGGAAAGTGTGAGGAGATGAAGAGAAAGTGAGAGAGAGTTTAGTTTCTTATTTAGTAAAGATTTGGGTAGATTGAAGTGGACAAACTTTTCTCCCTTAGAGTATGGACCATGTACATGGTACAAAGTTTACTGCGGTATCGACGGGGGTCTGTGTTACCGCAGCACTCTCTTTCCAGTCCGTTTTGACAATAGTCAGTAGGGGCTGGTAGGAATTCATCATCGGCATCTCCACAATCTTAAAACATGGAGGAATGACACTTTACAAAGCCAATAGTGATTATTTTAAACTATTTAATAAATAGCTTCTAGTACAGATGAATAATATATTTGTAAGTTACAATATGGACATGTTAGATGTTGTAACGTGTAAATGTCCCTGAAACTGTGAGTAAGTCCCCCACTGGATTCTCCGATCCTCTGGTCTGGAGAAAGAAGCCCAGAATAAAATTTTCGTACTGATTTTCCAAAGACGGGCTTCCGGCAACATGGAAAGAGGCTGGTAGTTACTTTCCATACCCCATAGGGTAAACTCTTCAGAGGATGTCCGTGAAAGTAAGTTGATTGCAAATTCGGACCACGAGTATGAAAAGAGGGATTATCTCCAGCTTCCTCCTCCATAGGTGATGATGGTGGGGGCTGGAGGGCTGGAGAGAACTGATGGACATCCGAGTGCATGTGGTACTGATGAGGAGGAAAACTGGCCGAGGATGGAGATGATGACACAGAGAGAGAGAGATGTCCGTATGTATAGGCCTAAGTGGCTCGAGTCAGATGGAAGAATGAGATGAACTTGCCCAGCGGCTCTTTCCATATTGAGCAGAACAAATTGACAATCTTTGTGCAATCATCCCCTTTTTACTTGACCACTTTGGTCATCTCATCCAATTTGCACACCACTCACACTTTTGATCCACCCAAGCCAGTGTGCTCAAGCTCTCAAGCTCTTTCACACCTAGGCTTTAGGGGAACTTGTTTATGGGATCTATTTGAAGGAGTCTGTGGATATGTATTCAGGTTTGGGCAGTATTGCTTCTTTAGTGTATGAGCAAGAGGTAGAAGGGTTTTAAAAGAGGCTAAGGGAGATAGATCCACTTTTCTCAACCTATTTGATCAATCTCTTTTTATATAGTATACTTTTATTTTTGGGGAGGTGGAGTTGATTTGTTTCACTTTTGGACTGAGGTGTTGGTATTATGTGCGGAAGTTTTGCATACATAGACACAGATTTGGTATCTTTAAATATAATAGAAATATAGTTAATGAAATGATTTACTTATTGGTTTTTAAATCTGCGTTTATTTGAATTATTTGCCAGTTACCGATTGACAGATCGTCAACTAACAAAATGGTTTATCAAAAGATTTAAAATTTTAGTACAATTGATGTATGCATGATTTTTCATGCATAAATGATATCCCTCCAACCTTTTCCTGTTTAATTTCAGCTACTTCCAACCACTCATACATACATCTTACAAATAACCGATACCCCTTAATCCAACAAAGGCCAGCTTTCCAAACCCAAGTCCGTAGGCCTTATATTATACAAGGAACATTTAAATATGGGCCACTAAGCTGTCAACTCTCCACCACCTACCTCTGACTCTGAAACCTTTCTCTTCACCCAAATTCAGCCCGACTTGTGTAAAGTGTGAAAATTTGTATCAATTTATATATTTTTTTAAAGTCGAGTCTCTCAAAGACTAGAAAAGCTCAAAGAGATCTCCCAGGAAAAAAGCCCCAGAGATTCGTAAAAGAACAAAAAGGAATATTCTTCATCTTACTTAACCTTATTTTTCTCCGGTGGCGATGGCTTCCTTTTGGCAGTGGTGGTCTGGTCTGGTGTGGTAACTGGCGGTGGTGGCCCAAAAAAAAGCGGATCATTTCACATCTCTCTCTCTCGCCTCTCTACTACTTACCACTTTCTACTACTGCTTTCCCCAATTCTTTTATTATTTCTTGCTCAAGACTCAACCCTTTAGGAATATAATACATAATAATATCATCTCAGACGTAATACAGCTTTTTCTCTGATCCTTTCCACCCTTATTCTGACTTTTTTTATTCCACCACCACCGACTGACTAACCACTACCAGAGAATATACAGAAGCAGCAGCTTAGAAAAAAGTAACTCATCTTCACATCATCTTTTGTAGTCCTCTTGTCGACACTCCACACTAGTATCTTGTAGTATGTATGTGTGTGGAGTGTATTAATATAGCCAGTTACTCATCTCATCTTATCAAATTCATTCCATCCTTTTCCCCAAGACGGAGATGAAGGAAAAGACAGAGCCCGAATTTCTTTTGCCCGGTGAACCGGTGAAATAAGCCTCTTTTGTCCTCCCGGAGTAGGGAAAAAAATATAATCCGAATAAATCGTCCTCTGAGACTTATTCTTCGGGTGATGCATTATTATACGCATATACACACAGAGATATTCGGATAATACCCAATTATATTGTAGAGTGCAACTATACGAGTCTTTTCTACTTTTTTTAAGAATTATTTTTTAAATAATTCTTTCTTTTTAAAAAATAGTTTTTTTACAACCCCTTCCCAACCTTTTCTTTCTAAGCTGGAGGTATTCTTCAGCTTCCATTTGTTGCGAATAAAGTAGAATGAAAGAGTATGAAAGGATTAAAGTACTTGCTATCATTTGTGCATGTCCATCTACATATTCTGAGAGAGGAGGACAACGATACATTCATAATCTTGGAGAGTTTTTAGACAAAAGAAGTCGGAGCTTAATCAAAAGGCCGTCTCACCGTTCCTCAAGACTCGGGGAAGGGGCAAGGAAGCAGGTTGGGAAGTCTATTGTCTTTAAGGAGAAGAGCGGTGGTGTGTCGGGGTGGCTGAGAAACCTTTTTGAAAGCTAATGAGCTAGAAGGCAGTAAATAACGAGGAGCTGAGGGAAGTGACAGAGGATAGATAGAAAACTTCATAAATTACATAAGTCAGGCTTGGTTACACTCATTTACAGAGAGAGAGACAGAGAGAGAGAGAAACTCTGAGGAAGAACAAGATCCGAATTCGGGGTGACGAGGAATTCAATCTCCACAAGGTGAAGAGGATCAGACACCCGCTCTCGTCTCTTGTATTCTTAGACAGTCAGAGTCATTTTGTTTTAACGAACAATTTAATCAGTTTGGGTGTATTAATATAAAAGACGGAGCAATGGGGACAGCATATTTCCTTGGTTGAATTAGCAAACCTGATAGCTGTTGTTTAGGAGGTGGGCTGATGATTATTGGGAACAAGGGGGGGTGTTGAAGGCCGAATTGGGGTAGCTTGTATTATTTCTGAAAATATTATTTGCAACATTTAAAAAAAAATTAATATGTACATACAGCTTTTTTAAATGTACCCAGACGTAGTACAGCCAGTTTAGTTTCGACCGCTGAATTGCATTATGAAATTGAATACATCTACTTACTAAAAACTAAAATAGCAAAGAGAAATTTTTAATGACTGAGCTTTAACTGTACCAAATAAAAAAATTAAAATGAAAATGATTCAAATCGAAATATTTTCAAAGAACATTTCCCAGAATATTGTGATTCCCAGAACAGTAGACGGATTCGAAAGAGCCTAAAGTCCCCCCTGAACATTAACACACAAGGCCCTACTACCCAGGCATCCATCTATATGCCATTCCAAAAGCCAATAATCAAGTGTAGATAAATGAAGAATCGGCTCCAAAGATTTATGACAGAGGGATAGGAATCTATTAATTTAAAAGGAAAGTCCTCATCAAGGCTTTTAACGACTTGGCTCTCATTGTTTCATCCCAGAGTGTTGAGAATCTCACAGATCCCGCCTGGACTCTCTCCTCCCCGAGTTCGGGAGTTAAGCTAAGCAGAAAGTGTGAGATAGACCTCGTCGAGAGAGTCAGAGTCACTTAAGAAGCTCCATTTACCATCTCCAACGGATGAACAGGGTTGATAAACATATTATGGTGATGAGACTATCAAGAGTTCAACTCGGAGAGCACAATCAGCTTTAGCCCATTTCAGCCACCACTGACTCCAAATTTCCTTGTGCTTTCCGATTCTTTGATCAAGGGAGTTAGAGTCACAGAGTTACCCGCATAGTTGACTCCCGTCTAAGATTTGAGGTTTGAGCTTGACTGAGCCGGTGTGGTTTTAAACTGCTCGAGAGATTTGGCATATCTTCTTTGGGGATGAGTTCAGCTTTCAGCTTTAATAAATAGTAGCCACTTAAGGCATTAGCAATTTCGGAGATGTGGCTCGGGTGTTTGGTGGAGAGTCCACACGGCACTCGCTCCTTGTGTCTTTCTTTAATGAATGCTATGATATGATTTTATTATGATGGTTAGAAGGGCTAAGGAAAAGGGGGCAAGCTGGGTGAGATATTTTCTATTCCATATTCATCCGTGGTTGGAGGATGATTGTGTTGAGCTGATTTTGTGGGATGAGATTTGTAAGATTGCCAAGAAGTTGTCGGAGGTAGTTAGCTAGATTAGCAAGAGGATATTTAGAAAGGGTGCAGAGCTTGGGACTGTAAGATGCTTTGTGTCTCCTAAACTTAGTTACAGGCTCAATTGATTATCGGCACATTTCAAGAGTTACAATTCCGGAAATATTTTAAACTACGAACGGAGGAGATTTCTTTTTTTTCATTTAAAAAAAAAATGTCTTAGCAGAATGACTCTTAACAATTATGTTTAATTTTTAATAATTAAATCTAAATAGATTAAATTGTTCCTCAATCCTTGATAAAAGCTATTTGTCTCCAAGCTAGACGCATTAATGTCAAACAGTTAAGAATCCAAAATCCAATGGGATAACCACTCCCTTCAATCTCACACCACCCGACCTTCCTCTCCAAACCAATAAATCTGGAAATGCCTTTGCATAAACTAGACGCAAGCCCACTTGGAATATGCAGTATGGCAACGGTAAGATAGAAGGTTTGAGGATTTGCGAGATGTCATTCTAATAAATATTAGATGATTAGTGAGACAAGATCAAGAAAGCTCTTGGGCTTGGTTCCGGATGATACGACCACAAGCTGACAATGTTCTTCCCACTTGGGATCTCTCTGATCTGACTCGAGTGGTGGTGGCTTCTTGATGAATGCGAATAATCGGATTGGATTCCCTTCCGAAGTGTGGCTTCTGATGATGAGGATGATGATGGATCCCTACCCGCATCCACACCCATATACCAATCCGCACTGGAATAGAAGAGACGGAGAGATAGCCCGGATTTTTATGACGGGAGGGATGGGAGCCGAAGGAAAGTGAGTAGTTCAATATGACTGGTGAGGGATAAGAGACTTTTGCATAAGGATCTGTGGAAAAAAACCCGGGGAAGGATGAGAGAACAATAAATTAAATGAGTTTATTCCAAGAAGTAGAATGGGCCCGGGTGAAAGGAGTCAGGACTTTCTTGAGGTTTTATATATATTTACGTTTATTATTACCAAATGCCCGGGTAGTGTGTTAGAATAGAGAGAGATGTAGATATAGACACACCGGGCATTTCTACCGAGAGTCGGAGGAAGCGGGTTTTATTTTTTGTGACTTTTTTCCTCGGAGAGAGAGAGAGTAGAAATTTGCATCGGGTGCGATGGATTTGGGGGCAGAAGCCGTTGCGAGGGATGAAATATGTGCGACCATTATGAAAAGATGTAACTTGGGGAACAATTTCCCAACGTAAATATGGCGATGGGCCCAGCATATTTGCATAAATATGTCTTTTCCGCATCCATCAAAGTGATGAAATGGTCCTAACTCCCAATTTGCATCTTTCCCTTTCCGCATCAACGGCATTGGGGCATTTTTCATCCACCACCGACCAACTCACATCCAACACTCACTTCCCTACATTACAACCCATAGCTCTCTCCATCATCATAATAATAATATCATTATCATACAACAAACTTTGGCACATTTATATCCTCAACACACAGCTACATATTAGAACACTCTCTTCTCAGCCCCAACATACACTGGGCTTTAATACTTGAACCCATTACTTAAAATCTAGTCTGAGAATTTCAAATAAAATCCCATTCACAATATAAGAGCAGTTTCTGACCAACATCTCGAGAGCAGTCGAAAAGCCACACCATCCATATCCATAATCATATTTCCTTGATCGACAAAGTCCCCCCTCTCCTCCCTACAAGAACACGACATGCACAATAATCGTAATCGTATCGCTTAATCGTAATAATATTCATCTTTCTTGAGTCATTCCTCATCCAAAAGTTTCACTTCACTTCCCACACATATAAAAAAAATACTCTGGCCTTATATTCTGGACTCTTTTCAATTTTTCCCTAGCTCAAAACGTTCACAAGCCCCAACGTACCACCGGCTACCTAAGGAGCATCCCGAACCTTAAAAAAAACACTGCCTAACGTGTGTGTACAGACGTATCAAATCATGTATAAATTTCTATAAAAAAGGGGCAGAGATTTTATTATTTTTATTGTAACGTAGGAGAAAGGCTTTTTTCTCTCCAACGGCCCATCCATTAGAAATTCATGGGTGGCTGTAACCCACGAGAGGAGACTTTCCTTATTCTTTCACCATAAGAAGTTAAAGTCAATGAGCATTATGGTAGCATCTATCCTTGGTGGTGGTGGTACTACAGAAGATGTGGACCATAGCTCCGGTCCCAAACTTCCTTACTACTACTCACAGTTCCAAATCCAACTTTCTCTCCGTCTCATCTGGAATAACCCTTCTGTCTGTCTGTCCAAGCACAAGGAGGAGACCTTCCCTCAGCTTTCTACTCTCTCCGGCCCAGCGTGCATAATAAAAGTTGAAATCGTAAAATTTTATGATTTCAGTATAAATGTATAAAGTATCATCTCCTCGCCTGGGAAGTCGTCATCATTTTATTCCCGTTCTCCTTAGATATGTACAAGCGGAGGGATGAGCCTCTCTGGCTCTCATCTAAATCTCATCCAAGGATAGGAAATAGGACAGGGATCCATCCGCCACGTCAGAACGGGTTGCACAAGCAAAGACAAGTAGCAAAGACAAAGGTCTCCCATCCCTGGGCCCTAGTGGGTCTCTCTCTAGACGTGTAATGTGGAGCCGTAATAATAATTGGTCGGAAAGCAGTGTCTTCAATTTAGCGGACAGACCCTCCCTGACATGAGGACATAAGGGAGGAAGACAGCTCCCTTTAGTACCCTTGCTAATTTATTATTTCTCAGCCTCCAAAGTTAAGTTACGAGGCTGTCTCAGTTTCCAAGACGCTCTTCTTAAGACGCTCTGTGGGCCGTGTGGATCATAAGAGAGAAGACCATATAATCGTAATATATACATGGAAAGCTTCATCTAATTTGCGGTCCTCCCCAGGGCAGTAATAGAGGAGAGAGACACACACAGTGCGCTAATAAATAATTGAGACGCTCACAGAGTGGCTTGATGATGTTATGAAAACAAAGTAAGATAGAATACCCGGGAGCTTGTAACTTCCACCCGGGTATTGTTTTTAATATCTAAGGATATGTATGTATGGAGAGTGGTGGTGGCTGTAGTAGGTTTAGTGATGCCAGGCTGTCGGTCCGTCAGTCTCTATTAAATCCGACAGGCTGTGATAAAGTACATGTGTAAAAGTAGTTGACACCACATTTCCATAAATGTTTTAGACCGTCACTCTCTAGGATTTGGGGGCGGAGCTATATTTTTCGGTGTGAACACCACTGCCTTTATGCATGAGATGAGATACTTGTATACCCGCTAAAGCCCGCTAAAGCCCGCTAAAGCCCGCTGTGATAATAGGGATAAAATGTGAGAATATTCACGGAACCATATAGCCCCGAACAATTCAGTTAGAAATGATGAATCTCTCAATTGAAATCGTATCCTTGTGTTCCTCACTTAACTTCACGCTGTACTAACTACCACCACCTACTCCTTCCTCCACCTACGGCTTCCCCTCCTGCCACATTTGGTCTAGAAAACCAGAAACCAATATACGAGTTGAAAACAAGTTGTCGCTATTTCAACGGATAATAAATCACTCCCAAGTCTCTAGCCCAGAAAAATAATATATCCACCTACTGCTAACACCACTATCAATTTCCAAACACCTCCTCCCCCACATGCTAAACACTCCTAGTCATAGTCCTCTCACCCAGAGTCACAACTCGGAGAGCTCAGTGGTGGCAACAATTCAATACTCAAAACTCTTGAATGGGGGGGGGGCTGGCTGGATTCATGGAAAGTTGTTGAGTTGCCCCCCTCGGCCTATTCAAAGACAGAGATCAATCTCTCGAGAATCTTCCCTTCGTCACCGTAGCTCTCTCATCCGACTAATGCATTTCCCGTTCCAGTCAGCAGGATGGAAAATACATTTATTCAAATAAAATCATCCGACTCATCTCATCATAATCGTTATCTCATCTAGCTGCTCGGGACAAGTAGTACAGTATGGGAGGGTGACTTGTGCATACTAATCTCATTACATCTTGGATCTCTTTGTCAAACTTTGACTAATATTTTGGGGGATCAGAAATCAGAGATCAAACATGAGGAACGGTTTGAAGCCGTGGCTGTTCCCGTTTCCAGTGGGCACCGCCCTGCCTCTAATAGCCTTCGTGAATCCAGACCTCATGCTGGGAATCTGTTGTCCCTTCACTCTTTTTCAGACTCGTCATTTCCTAGAGTTGTTCCTCTCAATTAACGACTCAGTTTACAAAACATGTGACCCTTATGTCTCCCATGGCCGCTTATCTCATCACTATTTTTTATACATATTT
The DNA here is from genome assembly GCA_034694785.1 of Agrenia bidenticulata. Lineage (NCBI taxonomy): Eukaryota > Metazoa > Arthropoda > Collembola > Entomobryomorpha > Isotomidae > Agrenia > Agrenia bidenticulata. The sequence continues at coordinate 12,648 of JAQFYM010001725.1, read as the reverse complement.
TAAAACTAGGAAAACAAAATCGGATTTATTTCAATTGGATTTTGAAACATTTGGCTTTTCGGCAATATTTTGGAGATTGTTTCAAGCCGAAATTTATTTAAATAGGAAATCAAATTCTCCTTTAAGTACATAGATTATGGGTTATCTTCGTAAAAGTGATAACGATTAGAAAAAAGATTAGACGAGGTGCAGAATCGGATCTTTTTCTCCAGACACAGATTCGTCTTGTAGACTTGTGATTTCTCCGTCATCAGAGAGACACAGAGAGACAATGAACAATGAGGTAGCTCTTGTGTCAAGGACCCGTAGGGATACCCACGTGTACAGATCACATAATATTAAAGGGATGAGAGAGGAATCTTGCGGGGTTTGATGGATGAGTGACACGAGGATTAATTGGACAGAGTGACTCTGGGGACATTCTGGGATTGATTGTCTCTCCGCAGCTGCCTCTTCATCTTTCCCAGTTAACTCCAAATTCCTTCCTTCTCTCCAGTGGCAAATTCCACTACAGACTCTGATGGGATCTTCTTCTTAGAAAGAAATCAGCCTCGTTGTTCTTCCCTAGTTGTAGTGGTGGTGGTAGAGGTGGTTTAGCAAGTGTGATCATAACAAGGTTTAGCTCAATAGGATAACCAATCGTTACTACTCGTCTTTATTTCCAAACCACTTACAAGGAGTCCCAGAAGGTTTTTTTGGGGGGAGAGAGATGGGAGGGGGTCTGGGTCTCTAGTTACAAAAGCTGATGAATGTGCTGAAGGTTAACTACATATTTCCAAAATCCCTTAAAGAGTTGAAATACATATAATTAAACTGCGATTAGCTTAATTCATGAATTTCCAAGCATTTAAAATGAACACTCAAGCATTTATAATCAAATTAGCAAGCACACAAGTGCTTAAATCTCATTAAAACAGAATTCACACAGCCAGTAGCAGTTTGCCCAAAAAATCCAAACCCACACCGGCTTTCACCCTTTTCTCCAAGATCTCTGATGACAGACTCCCAAGCTCTGAAAAAAAGGCCAGACTGCATATTACCCCCAGCAAAGCGATGAACTAAGCGAGAGGGTGTCGACGAAGGTGAGGTTTGTGTGCTTATTCCATAAATGTCAAGTATATTTTATTTGGCACAGGTCTCTGGAAGCATCTTCTTTCTCCTTGTAACTTTCTCTCTGTGTGTGTAAGAATTTGGAGGCCGTAATAGATAATAGGATGCCCTAGGATGGCATATGGGCCACCACTGCCACAGAAAGAACTGGGAGAGAAGAAGAGATGGAATTTCTTATCAGATTGAGGAGAGGAAGCAGATTTGCAGACGTTGACTTATTTTCTAAATGTTACTACTAGCCACACCATCACTAACCACCACCACCACCAACTACCAACTCTCGGCTAATATGTTCCCCTTCTTCTCACAAGATATTATTCCCACTTAGTTATTATTACGAGAGTCTCGAGGAAACGAGGGAAGATACACAAGCCCTTTCACCATCTCAACCCCGAGCCCTTATACCAAAGCTATATAGGTCCTTCTCTATCATCTCATAGTTTTGGCTCTTGCGGTGGCATTACTTAGTCCCTGTACAGGGCTGTATAAGTACACAAGGAGACATGGACGGAAGGATGGTGATCATCGTAATCATCATGACAATCAAGTCATTTCATTTATTCTTTCCCAAGAAGAGAGGCAGAGGGGCCAATTGGAGGGACAGGATATTGTAGTTGGTATACAGGATTTTATATATTATATTGTATAAATTTATAGGGGGGAAAAATGAACAAGTGCCTGAGCCTTTGGTTTTGTCTGTTTGTAGGGACTGGGGAAGAGGAAGAAGAGAGCCATAAATACGTATATCGAGATGTAATCATGTGAAGAGGCTGGTGGGGGCATTACGGGTGAAATCTGTTCCTCAGCTCTCGAGAAAAAGTCATATTTTGAAATTGAGATTGCTTATCTCTCACAAACTTTTTGTACCGTTCAACTTGCTAACTGTCACGTTAAGGATAAATTGTGACTAAGGGACCACCACCACCAGACTCGCTTATGTAGAGGCCCTATATCTCTCGATGTTTGTACGAAAAGCTTGGGCCTGAAATCCCACTTTTCTGGAGAAGCTCTAGTTATTTAATAAGACTCAAATTTGTACTCTTCTAAGTAATATGTGGGAAAGTGCATACGCTAGCGGATCTATCAGGCAGAGATAGCTATGTGCTCTTTTACGTGTGTTAGAGGCAAGGGACTTGCATTTTTTTACTACTATTTAAAGTGTTCAGAATTTTTAAATAATAATCATTCAAATTTTTTATGACTTACAAATTTTTAAATACCCAGCTTGGCAGGCTTCAACTCCTGTATGGAGAATTTATATTTGTCATTTTAGTCAAATTAGACTAGATCAAATCAGATTGTACCATAATGTTTCGATAGAAAACTCGGTCAAAACAATCTCGTTAATCGATGTTTAACTATTCTCCCCAAACTTATCGAAAGAAGTCAAGCCTTAAAATAACTTGATTAAAATCTCCAATTCAACTAGACTGCAAAAACAGAAATGCCATCAGTAGCTTTATTAATTAAAACATCAGACAATATCCTCAAACACCCGTCCTAAAAATAACTCCCTTAACATCCCCTGTAACACAGAGTTTGAGCCCCTGCCTACCGACCCTACCACACCACCACCACCGACATTGTCTCCAAGTCTTGCTCCAAGTCAAATCTAACTGCTTAGTCTAATCTAGTGCTTCCGTCCGTATTCAATTTAACTTTTTAGTACCCTCCATTCATGCACAGTAGTACGAGTCGTCATGATCAGGTAACCAGAGCACGCCCCCTTGTCCTTACACGAAATTCCCCATGCCACCACCACCCAGGGCCCACAGACTAATTCGAAATTCAGATTTGAGCCTCTTGTCATTCTGTTGGAGCAAATTAGACCTGAGTTAACAGAAGGAAAGCCAAAGGAAGACAAGGAGGCTATAAATTTCCCGTCCTTGTACATAAAATTAATTCAGGAAACCAAAGGCCGTAGTTTATTAGCCTTTTCTTCAACTCTCTTGGTTCAAGTTGGTAGGTCGTGGGGGTCTCCTCTTTGGAATCACAGACTTTCCAGATAAAATGAAACGGGTTAGATATGCAAAATACATCGGAGAGCACCCCCTCTCCCCATACTAGCCTTGCCACTCCAACTTTCTCAAACACTGAACAAGACACCCAATCTCCTGACCTCAACTCTCTTCCTTAAAATACTGTAGATCGGCAGTGTCGTAAAGTGAGCCTTAAGACTCCTTATGCATAGTTTGCATTAATATCCCAGCCTCCCTTTACAAAGTCCACCTCAGCTCCCTCACAGTCCTACTAAAAAAAGGGCTACTTATGCCAAACACATTATGCTCAACCCTCTGTCTCGTAATAAATATAAATATGAGAATCAAGGCGGATCAGCCCATTCCATTCTCCTCTATTGTGATAAGCCGTCTGGGATCTGGTGCGCTGTACAATAAAGCCCCGATGCCAAGAAACGGGATCAGAAGGTCCGAGTAGTTCATCTTGCCATTGGGGATTTTTTTTATTTGCAAAATCCCACCGGGTAGCTGGTTGTGATTCTCCTAGGAATGCAAAAAATATATGAGCCAAGGAAAATGCAAATCTTTGAGTCTTTGTGAGATGATAAGTAGTTTTATTTATTGGGATACAAGTGTCGGGAGGAATGGGGGAGTTTGGTGTAATTTAACATAACATCAAGTGACTACGGTCTTAGGCTATTCAATAGTTTTAGCCACCCTGGTAGTAGAAAGTAACTTAAGTTGACTTGACACTCAAAAGGAGTCCACATTTCCAGACCCGACATTTAGAATGGAGAATCCGAGCAATCTCAAGACATTCCCCGGGTATTATGCTCTTGATATCATTGTCCATGGAGTTTGGAGTAGGTTGTATAGTAGCATATTATTATTATTATAGTTATTGCAGGGCAGAGTGGCTATCTCAATCTTATCTTATGGCAACTTCGGAGCCCATTTCCTCGGGCTACTTATGCTAATGAAGAGCCTCTTCCTTCTTCTAACTTCATTTGCAATTCCTGGGGTCAACCTGAACAATGACTGAGCAGTCACTACCCTCCTCCCTCTATTTCAAAGTACTTCAAAAGCTCCAATGACTTTAATCTGATTAATTTAATTAAAGTACCACATCGCAACGGCCAGGCCGGACCACTAAGAAACGCAGTCATGACTTCTTGATTTTCATCTTGATTATCACAGGGTACAAGGGGTTACACTAATTACTTCCCATTACACAATCCTACAGTCCCTACCCTCCTCATTACTTTTAAAGCTTTGGGCTCAGTTCAAAATATCAAAAGCCTCATTTCTTGACCACAACTGCCGCTGCAGCCAACGCAGCTTCAGCCACAGCAGCCCCTTCGATCTTCTCCTCAGCCCGGTCCTGATGAGCCGTCATGTGCCTCGTCAGATGATGCCTCTCCCTGAAAGTCTCGTGGCAAACAGGGCATTTCAGCTTATCCTCCCTCTGCTTCTTCAAAGGGTCAAAGGTGTCCCTCTTATGATGTGACCTCATGTGATAAACCAGGTCTGAAGTCATCCTGAACCCAATGTTACACTTGGCACATACATTCTGGGCCGGGAGGGTGAGTGCCGTCAAGGAAGGGGGCAGAAGGGTCACTCCTCCTGATGGATGGTTCATCCCCGGGGGAGAGGGTTGACCTCCTCCAATGGACGACCCTTGACCTGGAGAGAACTGGGGATGTCTTTGATGGAGTTCGTGAGGGACTATCAGATTTGGATAAGGGTACCCTCCCGCCATGGCTGCTGCAGCATGTGCGTAGGGGTCGGGGAATCCTGCACGGAGTTTCGATAGTGCCATAGGGTGATTATTATTATTTACAAGTTGATGATGATGATGATAGGAGAGGTTGATCCCCTCACACTTCTCCATCATCTTGGAGGTGGAGAAGGACATGGCTGAGGAGGTCATGTCATTTCCGATGTGATTGTTCTGCGAAAGCCCCATGGGGATCCCCATAGGGAACTTGGCCATGTGGGGGAAAAGGGCGAAGGTCATCTGGGGCAGGATGAGATCTCCATTCATCCCATCCCGAGAAGGGATTGACCCCGGGCTGACCGAAGGTATGGAGGTGGAAAATCGGAGGTTCTCTTTGATTTTAAGTGAATCACTTGTATGATTTATGTCAATGGTTCTTTTGGATTCAAAGCGTATTTCTTCTTTGACAGGAGTCCTGGCATTACTTGAGATTCTCCCGGAGTTCTTGCCATTCCGGGTATTATTACCCGAGCTGCTACCTTTGCCTCGGTGACTTGGGCGGATGACAGGATGAGTTGGGGCTATCCGGGGAGAACTGGCTGGGGATGATTCCGATTCACTCAGAGATCCGTTGGTCATCACGTCGATCATGGATGAAGTGTCTGAGGAATAGTTGGTCCCATCCTGGGTTAAATTAAATGGACTCTCATCCTCACTTCGGGCCAAGTAACTTATCGATGAAGGGCTAGAATATCGCTTATTCCTCGATGGGTTATCGTAATTGTTATTATTGTTATTACTCTCCGTGATGACATGGCTAATCGCGTGGGAGGAGGAGGAGGAGGTCACTCTCTGCTCACTCTGACCTGTGAGGAATGCAATGTCAAAAGTTCGCTTCTTTCGGACCACTTGTTCACTCTGGAGGTGTGGATGATGCTGATTGTGACTGTTGTTATTATTATGGCTATGAGATCGTCCTCCGCCGATAGAAGGATGTGAAGGGCTGATGGAGCTCATTTTCTCACGTAGGTCCACCACAAGGCCCATAGTATACTAATTGATAAAATATGTAACAACTGGGCAGCAGGGGACTGGGAAATGTGATACACCTCGGAAAGAGTGGTGCAAGTGTGTAGTAATAGCCGTGAGGCTGGTTGAGCTGTGATTGATGGAAAAAGAGTGTCACACTGGGTCACAAAAACAGATTGACAAGTCTCGGATTGCGTGAATCACAATGGGGAACTCCTATTACATAAATGAGGGACTGAGGGTCCGGTGAATCAAATTAGAAACAAACAGAGTCAGATCACATATGTGATAAGTGCGTAGAGAGCTTTCCATGATGAGATGAGATGGATTTATTTTTTTCCCTCAATGAGGGGGGAGTTACCTTTTGAGATGGATATAAAAGGTCTTTTCATTTAAGGGATAAAGGCCATTCCGATCCCAAATGGAATGGAGCAGATGTTCGGGAGTCCCTTGGAAACTATAAGGGATATCTCACCTCAGTTAAGGAAAACAGTCCACCCTGGTTCACAGTGAGTAAAAAGGATCACGAATCTAGTAGTGTCTACTTGTATAAGCTTTTAGCTTCGTCTCACACAGGAGGTTGATGGTGAGGAGGATGATGAAGTTGCCGATGATGAATTCAAGGGTGGATTTAGACCAACTGGTCGAGGAACTGGCAGGTTGAGTCCGTTTTATCCGAATCGGGAAGAGCGGTGGTATCAAGTGGGTAGGCCCGATGATGGAAATACGGAGTACCGCATGGCAATAAGAGCCTTAGTCCATGTACTGCAGTAGTAGAAGGCAGGGAGTACCATGTACCCCTCTCACACTTGAGTTCCACCTTATTACAGCAAACACATTTCAGTGGTAGTGGTGGTGGTGGCACTACAGATTGTTCCCAAACCGGGTAGTCTATCCAACCAATCCCCGAACTCTGTATCATCCTGATACTCATGCATTGTAAATTCTACCCGGTGGTGGTCGTCCTCCTGCTTCTTGTCGTGAGGGTAAGGGTAGGAGCATATCATAAGGGTAGCCCTGGGAAAGTAAAACTACATACAAGCCTTAGACAAACCACGACCATCACCATACATCATATTAAATTTGTATACACAGAGCACGAAGCCACCACCACCGACTGTGAGAATAACAAGTGCTCCAGTTCCAAAAGCATGGATCTCCACTTATACATATTGCTTTTCTCTTCAAACAGAAGGGGGGGGCTTTGTACTTATTTTTAAGGTCGTGTCATCCTCATCATCCCCTTTGAGGGAGGGGGTGTGGGGTTTTTTCCTACGGTAAATGGATTAAGTATTAGACCACGATTTTTTTTCTCTCTCTTTCGCATGATGAACGTGGATCAATATTGATTAAAATAATATAGAGTAGACTGCACAGTCCTCAATCAGCTACTGAAGACTACTGAAGAGAGAGAGAGAGGGAGGAGGGCTTACTAATAAAGAGTTAATGGGACAGGGATGGATTGGAAATGCGGGCGGTTGATTTTGCACGGAGTGACAGCCGGGTAGTCCCCGTGTCCTCTTCTTATTGTACTTGACCATATGTAGATCCCATTCGGATTCGGCTTCCGTCCCCAATTATACATGCCTTTTACTTATGCTTCTACTTAGTTGGACTTTCCATGAATTCAGTGAGATTTACAGGCTCATTTACAGTACAATTATTTACGTCTCTTCTCTCTCTGGAGTAGAAGGGACGATGTGTTTGTAGTAAAGTGTGGGATGAGGAGAGAGGGGCTCATTTTCAGTTTCTATTCCTCGAGCTCGTTCATCATCTCTTGATTTGATTACGGATACAGATATTCATGGTTGGCTTAGTTTAGTTTTACAAAAAAATTCAAATGTATTTATCCATATGGAGATTGGGAATATCATTAATAGTTTTAGATTATCTTTCCATTCCCGTTCTTGGGGGAGGGGGTTGTAACATGTTCTTAATTTTAATTTCGGTGTCTTAATGTTGGGAAATTTTTTTTTGTTTTAGCTTAGTGGTTATTTTGTCCAAGAGTAAAATTCCGTTTAGACATAATTTAAAGATTTATGAGCCAACATGTAAACCGCATCATACATTAAAAAATAAATAGCTCGGTTACCTCAAAGAAAATGGTTCGAAACCGAATAAAATCCGATCGTCTAAAACCCAATTTAAACCAGATTATCCAACATGCGATTTTATCCACTTTGCCAGCTTATCCAAACGACCTCAAAGACAATCCCTAAATTAAGTAAATGAGAAATCTATTATCTATTTCCAATCTCCATTATAATCACCGGATCCAAAAATAGTTTCGTCATTTTAAATTATACAATTAATTGCCAATGGATTACAAATGAAGAAATAAATAAATCTCTCCATCTCCACGCTATACCCTCTCCAAAAAATCCTACCCAGAGACTCTCTACAAAATCCATCCACATCCCCGCTGCAACCAACTCCAGCTAATTCCAAATCTCATTCAGTGTTCACTAATACTCGATAATTTAATTGTAATACGATTCAAAAAAGAGAGACAAGGGGGACAAGTCAGAAGCAGGTTGGCCAGATTTCTAAACTCCACAGTCCTAGGCCATAGATCTTCATCTACACGAGTGATAATTGACAAGGGCTCTCCCAAGTCCATCGTCCAATGATCCCATCCCATATATTTGACAATCCATTATGTTCCCTTGAATGAGATGGCCCTTTCTGCTTCCCAATAGAATCCACAAACCCTCGGGCCAGGTTCAGCATTTATCCCACGGCTTATGAGATCCTCTAAATATTATAACTACATCTCCTCTACATATAATACACACATCCCTACAGACATTTAAACAAATACAATAGCCCATAACCCAACGTGACAGGGGAACTTGACTTTTTCCCCATTTAAAAAAACACGGAGGATAAAAGGCTGCCACATAAAACACATCCAAAACCTCAACTCTTCATTCCAACCCCCCTGAACAGAAGCTCTAGTTTTCTCCAAAGACTCTTTTATATGCAAATTAAATGTTTTGCGGCCACGTTTAGTCTCACACTACACAACCTACGATTACAACCAGTCCATATCACCTTTCCCCTAGACCCAACAGGGCTCTGGTACCAACAACCAGTTGGTGTTCCTTCACAAGGATCTCGACTAAATCTGATTATGCTGATCACTCTAGATGAATTGCCCCTGGACGTACACACACACACACACCGATCACAACATCACCGGCTTATAGATACTCAAAAGGCCATCCTATCCCAAAGTCCCGAGACTCCGGAGCCTAAACGTGTCTATATAAATGGAGCAGCGGGTCTAAGGATTTTCGGAGGCTATTAAGCCTTTGTGGAACTACAGGGGATGATGTTTTATTGCGGGTTGTATAAAAAGTAAGTAGTGCATAGTTTGATAGGTTGAAAATCAAGTTAAAAAGATAGGCTGGGATATCCTATCCGATCTTGTATCAACTTTGGAATATCGGTATGATGGGCATAGTGGATCTTGGTGGTTGTATCGTATTGCTTATAGCAGACTGCATTTCTGAAGGAAATCTAAAATTCAAAAAGATATTTATCTCTTTATAACCCATTTAGGGTATCTGAGAGATCAGAAATCTCATCTCTAAATACTAAGGAGACTTGAATAGAGGGAGAGCGGATTTATTTTGACGGACAGATTCGTTTCTCGTCATTTTAGCAAAGCACCCCAACTTCCCAAGCTATTAATATCATTTCCCATCAAGATCCAAAAACTCTTCCCCGTAGACACTCTCTCGTGTTGATTGGGATTTTTGAGGGAGCCCGAGAGAGCCCAGTCGCTTTATCATGATTATCATTATTATTATTGGTGATACGAAATGGGTGATTTTAAATTCTAATCTAAATTCCTATCTCTAGCTATTCATGATCGGGGGATTGTCGGGCTCAATTTCGTCTGAGGTTACGAGTAGTAAAAAAAAAAGGTAGATGATCGAGCCCAGTAATAAAAATAATTCCTCATCTCATTGTCTCATTCCAAAATAAAAGTAATCATGCTGAGAAAGTCTTTTCAAGGAACACTCACGTCTCACGTTAAGATGCTCAATCTCAAGCCCTGTTATTTAAATAATAACATGTGTAATATACGGTCGAGAGAATAGATTCAAAGGTAGTTCATATCTTAAAAATTTGTAATCAAGCATAGCTCTCAATATTAATTTCGAAGAATGAAAAAAATCACTCTCATAATTTCCCAATATCCTCAAAAACCTATTTAAACCCCTTCAAACATCCCTTGACAGATTAACTCTATCTAAAGCCCCCCCCCTCATTTCTTTCAACCACGTGGAGAATATATACACAGAACCTGAAAAGCGTAGCAAGGTTCGTCGGAAAAAAAATCCAATATTTCCCCTAGCCCTTAAGTCCATACGACCTTTCCATTACATATGACTCTCTAGGAGATTGGGACGGGATTGTTCTAGTCCTTATTGTCCTACTGGTTCTATTAATAAATATTCTCTACAGACATAGAATAGATGAGCGTATATTTCATTTTATTTCCTACGGATACAAGGAGTAGATGGTCTGGGTTAGTTTGAGCATACGATCCACGATCCATTTAGTAGATTAAAAGTTGATATGATGGATGGGGAGTGAAAAGTCGCATATGGATATTCCCATAACATCAACGGCATCTCATCATCTCCAACGCACTCCTTAACGGCTACACGTTCACATCCTAAAACTCTCTCTCAATCTGTAGAGACAACAGCTTTTACTTATTGGAATAGCTTACAATCTATTACTCATCGTCCATGCTAAAAAAAATTGTCTACACTTCTTCAGATTCCTTTGGTCTATTCCTTTTGTGTTTGGTTTAGTAGAGTATCACTTCCTTGTTCGATTTCGATATCTTAACAATGTTATAAGAAATAAATCTCAACACAAGCAAGGTATTTCAAAAGTCAAATAGATACTGTGAATTTTTGCTTTCTCCACTTACGATTAGCTTTTGTAGTTTAGTTCATTGGAAATTATTTAGGGATTTGAAAATGTGCAGAAGTCACTGGATGAGGGTTTTTTTAGTCATATGGTCAGGATGGACAAGAAAGAGCTACTGACGATTTCCAAAATCTCTGGAGTAACCTATGGAGGGGTGGGGGGGGGAGTAGAAAAAGCCCAAGATTAGATTCCTTGTTTTTATTTATTAAATATTTACAAACTTGATTACATTTGTGAGTGACAGGTCCAAATGGTTCAATTTACTCAATTTCAAAAAACACTCTTGGACAGTCCGGTCCCCCACTTTGGTTTGAGACAGGTCCAGTGTCTCCAGGGCTTTTGTAGTGAGAAAAATTAGGATTAGCCCCAAAAATTCATGGCAATTTATTTATTCATAACTACACTCACTGTCGTCAGTAATGAATACAAAATAAGATAAACTAAATGAATGTCTATTTTATAAGTACGAACCCGACAGGGCACCAAGGAAAGACGGTTCACCAACAAAACTATCATCATCCACGTCACAGCCTTTCATTTTGAGGGACTTGAGGGTCAACCGTACAGCCCTTAAAGGGAGTAGGTGAAACTTTTTAATCCCAAGGACTCCCGATAAATTCAATGACTTTAGACAACTTTGACTCAAAGCTATTGCGGGGATGAGTTTGCAACCGTCGGAGGAGTTAATTGTCACAGACTCCAGTAACGAGGCAGTCGTTTTGAAAAAACTCATGTACCTAACCAGTAGTAGTCAGATTTTAGGTATTCCTCGAATAATATGCCAATTAAATCCTCAAGCGTCTCTAGCCCACTAACCGATCAAATAATTGAAACGAATCAGACGTCGGAGCGTTCTTGATGAACGTGACAGATTTAAGGGTTGGACACTCAGCTAAATGATCCAGAACGGCTGGATGTACCATGCAGAATTGAATGACCACTGATCCTAAAAATGGCAAAGACTCGCTAAATTGGCTAAAGAAAAGCTCAGAGAGATAAAGATGATCTAGGAAGAGGGACTTTAAATTTTCCAATCGACACATCACACTATCAAAAGCTTTCATGGGGCAGAGTTTGACCCTTTGGATCTTCAAAACCTCCAATCTCAAAGGGACCCAGTTATTCTGCAGCATTAGCTTCCACAAGCTCGGCTTGTCCTTCGAAACCACCCCGGAGACATCCAAATCAATCAGGGTCTCCATGTTCCTCCTGACTCCGTCCACAACTGCCCGCGTGGGGAATTCCATAGCACCCGTATGGATTTTCAGACGTTTCAAATTCTTCATAGAGCCCATGAAGGCCCAGAGTGCATCATCTGTGAGCTGAGTCTGCTCCACGATCTCCAATCCTTCAAGGGACTCTAGCCGCTCGAGAAACTTCCCAAAGAACTTGGACCAGTGGATTACTTCAATTGTCGTTTTAAACACGGCAGAGCAGTTAATTATATGAAGGTGAGTGAGGCTATCACAAAAGGTCAAGAGTTCGATAAGTCGACCTAGTCGAACTTGGCAGTTGTGCAAGGTCAAAGACTTAAGGCTAGGGCAGAAGGTGCGGGTAAAGAATAAGAATCCGACTTCATTTCCAAGAAGCTCTCGTTCTAGGTGAAATCTTTTGAATCGGAGGTGTCGCCAGAGGACCGAGCTGTCCATAAGGGTCTGTAAGGACTTGTAGCCTGAGACGGCATTCGTCCCATCCACCGTGTAAGTGAAGGCCTCTAAATTCCCTGTCCACTTGAAAGATTCATTGGTTGACTGGTTGAGAAGGCGAGCTTGTAAGCGGTCCTTGCTCGACAATTCCCTTAGGATTCTTTCGATGACCTACGGGATGAAATCGCATTGTTCAATCAAGCTCGTATTGGTTATGTTGCATTGTTGACATTTG
>JAQFYM010001724.1:0-29908 GCA_034694785.1 Agrenia bidenticulata | reverse complement strand
AAGGCCGACTTTATTTGTTGCTTGACCCCTTAAATTGAACGAAAAAATCTTACTAATATAGCCAGTCATATTTAAATAAGCCTTTTCAAGAGGGTCTATTATTTTAAGAAAAATCTCGAAAACATGGCCAGAAAAAATTTACCCTGGCCTTATTATCGAGACTGTACGGTAATACCAATTGTAAATGCAATTAAACATAGGCTAGAGCTTGTAAAACTACAACCTAAAATCTGAAAAATAGTAGATATTTATTTACAAACTAATGTGAAGAGACATAAAAAAACACGATTTAACCGTATTTGTAATGTTTGCGGTAGACTTATGTAATATTTACATAGCAATAGATTATACATTTATTAATTACTCTTTATGATTTGCAAGCCGGCTTTATTTGTTATAACATTGCAATAAAAAAACGTTTAAATTTTTTTAATTGACCATTATTTTAAAGTTATCATTTATTATTTTTTACAGTAGAAGCGTAAATAGGGCAAAAAAAACCAACAAGCATGTAATAGTTAAGAATTTTACCCGGCCTCCATTATATACTTTTTCTGGCATCAAGTCGAGGGGGCCGGGATTTGGGTCGATCCGGGTCGGGTCAGATTTTTTTTTTTGGGCATATTTATGCTGTCTTTTTTATTTTTGGGTAGCGATTGTCTAGAACATATTGCAATATTAGTTTTAATACATGTTTTTTTTTTAATTCTTTGGGTGAAGAAATTAAAATCCGCCCAAATAACATATTTTTGTATCTGTAAATAATCACTAATTCCATGCCGTTTTTATTTTAGCAAAAACTTATTCTTATCTTTTTTTTCCACACTTTCGATTTATTTTTATGTTTAGAAGCCTACCATATATAAAAAATTTTTTTAATACGGGAGTGAACGACTCTTTATACTTTCGTCAATGTTAAAAATACTCATTTTGTTGTCATATCCATAAAAAAGCATTTTATTGTTTATTTTGTAACAGAAAAATCAAAGATATGCAAATTACACTGTAAATTATTAAAAAATAATTAAACATATTTTACGCACCACATAACAACCTATTTTTATTTTTCTGGAGTATTATATATTTAAAATGCACATAAAACCCATTACAGGTCGGTTCTTTATTCTTTATTCCTATCTCTTAGAATATAATAAATAGCACTTACTAAATATACCAAAATCAAGTTATAACATCGTAAACAAAATACTGTATAAACAAAAAAAAAAGATTCTAATGTTGTATTATTACCTTTTTTCATTCCATATTTAATGATTATATTATATTTTACTTTTCTTTATACAAAAGACAACACATTTCTATAAGTTTATAAATAAGCTCACTAAGGAAAAGGCGTCGAAAACAAATGAATCAGCACTACCAGTATAGTACTATTATATAACAACATTTTTTTAATGTATATAATCATATAAATACAATTAATTAAAACAACTTATTTGTTAAATAGCAAGGCATTAATGGGTAATAAGAAAATTAGCTACTTTCTTGGAATGAAGCAGCATTTTAACTCTAATAAACAAAAAGACGAAACATGCTTTCTTTATGAGAGGCAATGTACTACTTTATATGTTTACCCATTTATGTATTGAAATTAAAAGGGTAAAATCGTAATTTTTATGCATGAATCTTTTTCAAATGCATTAGACAGTGTTTGAATGTGCAAAAACAGATATACAATAAAGTACAATAATTTCTTGTACATATATTACGCAATTACTACTTTGCACAACTGCCAATCTTTTTAATAGGCTTTTTATAAATTCTCCATTATATGCATCATCATACCCCTGTCTTTAAAAAAAGTATTCCTTGTGGTAAATTGTCTCCTTAATCTACGGCGAAAAATAAAAATATTTGATAAATAAAAACTTGGACCGACAAATTTGTCTAAAAAAAAATAGCCCTTTTGACGTCTTAGATTTTATTACTTACTTTCTGGATCTCCAAGAGAATTGACACATTTTCTTTATCAAAAATCCAACACACAAATAATAAGAAAGAGAAAGAAATATAACAGCAAATGAATCAAAAAGAAATTAAAACACAATAAAAATTAGATTTTTACGGAAAAGCACTTAAAACAACTGTTAAGTTAAAAGATAAAGAATTGCAGCTATCGTCTATAAAAACTGGATTAATTTTAATATAAAAATTATAGTGTGTCAAATACTAACATTTAGGCGTATTTAAATTTCCAATACAATGTTTACTTTTTACATCCCGATAAAAAGCATATTTAACCATAATATCAAAATAAAATAAAAAAAATTTGAAAGCTGCTGTAATCGTCTTTTATTATTTTAAATATGACCAATACTATTATTTATAATTTGCAGAAAATGTAGAAGACAAACTAAACATAATACGCCAAAAAAAATTCTGTTCCGTATGTATACATATTGCGACAGAAAAACAGTATCCTGCATAGACAAAGTCAAAAATTACAAGGAACGATATCTGCAAAATTGCTGTATAAAAAAATGTTTAAAATTAAAATTGGGAAATAGACCGTGTTATTAGAAATGAAAACATATATTTATTAAGCGATTAATGCTCAAATGCAATTTAAGGAAAACAAGATCAAAAATATATTAATATATTATTCATTGACGACATGTCTTGCATCAGAATCAATTTCTATGTGCAATTCTTTTCCCCCCAATCATCCTGCATTTCAATATTACTTCCAGTCTCAGCGTATATCCTCCATAGAATAGTACCTATGGTCACATCACCCGACCTCGCACTAATCTAGAAGTATGTCTTCCTCTGAGCCGAATTTCTGCGTGTTTCACTTTTTTTATGTTTTGTCTTATATGTATTTCATTCTAATTCATTTTTATTATATGTGGACCTGTGATTTAAACGTTCATTATATTGTTTCTTAACCTCTTTCTTACCCACACCTTTTGTTCTTCTACAAATTCCTCTTTGTTTAACCCACCAGTTTTTCTTTCATATATCCCGCCTATATTAAAAACCTTGCCCTATTTGAAGTCACCCGCTTTTCTTTGTACATCCTATAGTGGCGCAATTTTTTTTGCCAAGTGTTTTGTAACATTCTATACTTTTACGGCTATCTCTACTCTATCTTATAGCCATTACGTTCTTTGTTTTTGTACCGCATCCAATGTCGTCCTTTTAAATCTACCTTTTATTACTTTCACGTCACTATGGTGGGGTCAAATGTTGCTGGTTTTTCCTTTTTCTTGCAATAACTTTTTACCACCTTGCATAATATTCTCTCCTATTATCCGTAATCAATGTATCCGGTATACCTAGAAGTTTCCGAATTTAATTTAAATGCGTCACTATTTTTTTTTCTTTCTTTTCGATACACACCGCTGCAGCAAATCTCACAAAATAATCAATGCATGTAAAGATAGCATTTTTTCAATAAAACTACTAGATCCAACGCTTCTATCTTTAGGAGTTAACTGGTCTCTACGTGCCTGTAGGCTGTTGAGACTAGACTGAATGCTTCTCACATTTCACACAGCGTTTCAACGTGTTCCTTGTAGCATCTTATTTACCCTGGCAAAAGTTTTTTACCATGTCATGTTTATTGTCGCTTATAACTTATCTTGCACACTTTACATGTGCTTCAAACAGCAACATCTTTCTTAGTCAATCCTTTGTTGTTTTTTTGACTTTAATCCTTTGGATTTTTTATATTTCTTCCTAAAGAACACAATACTTTTACTTACAAGTTGATTCGTAGTTACTGTATCGTAAAAACTTATAGCATGTGTATTCACATACGGACTCCTAGCTCTCTTCTCTGTATCGATCCATTGCACTTTTGCCTTATTTAGCGTACTTAGAGCATCTGCAGCGGTATTAAATCTTCTGTCGCATGTTGTACACTATATTTTTATTTTTTTAGCTGTCTCATTCCGTTAGATATGCGGCAATTAGTAGTTCTATTGCAAAGATATATGTAAGAGCCTTGTGATCAAATTTTATTACTAGCTTATTTACCACTTGAATAGTCTTAAAATACTCTAGTCCCGATATCACCGCCAGTGATTCCGTTTCCGTTTGCACATAATGCAACTCGAACTTGTCTTATCTATGACTCGCATATTCTATTGGCCTTATATTACCCTCAAACTCTTGCATAAGCACAGCCACCAACCCCACTCTCAAGGCATTCACATATATCAAAAGAATCACTGGATCTATCTAGTAGTACGTAAAGAAATCACTACATACATAAGCTGAAAACAGCATATTTTATTATATCTTCCTGCCCCCAGATTGCAAGTTCAGTTATTTAAAGTATCGTAAAAGAAAGGCGCACCGCGCACTGCAATCCGGAATCAATTTTCTAAAGTAGTTTAAACACCCTAGAAAACCACTAACGCCCATTGCATTCATGACTGAATTTGCGTTTTTAGTAATATTACACTTTTCCCTCTAAATCCAATACTCTTTTTTGTGTACCATATATCCCTCAAAATCACTACTTTTTTCTAGATTTCTTTTTATATATTCACCTTCAGATTTGCCTTTTCTAGCCTGTCCAATAAAACCTTTTTATTCCTGTCATGCTCACCTAATTGACACCAAACACCACTCATCATCGATATAGGCGTAACAACGGTTTGTTTTTTCTATTCGTAAAAACTCATCCAATATGCGTTTACAAACCTTGCCGAATTCTTATATCCCATCGGCAGTCGATCGATTTTTCAACTGTGATGACCGACCCAAAAAGCAGTCATATATATATTAGCGCTGTCAAATAAAATCTAAAAATTACTCTTTTAGATCCAATGTAGAATAGACTGATTTACTGGCAAAACTTTGGATTATTTCAATTATGTTTGTGTTTAAATGACTCTTTACTCGATTTTTATATTATCAGCACGGCGGTCTAGTGCGAACCTTATGGTTCCATCATCTTCCTGAACGGGTCTATTCGGGGTGTTCCAATATGAGTTTAAGATTCGTATTATCCGGTTTGTTGCGTCTATTTCACTTTTAATTATAATTTGTTCGTGCACATCAGGGCGTAGCTTTCTCTGTCCTAAATATAACGATTTTTAAGGTTCCGTTACAATTTTAAAAGCAAAGTCCGAAAATCTTAATTTTGAGTATCCATAGCAAAACCCTGTCTATAATTAGATTCAATAAAAAGCTTTTGCAGATAATAAGAACACAATATTTATTCATTTAGAAAAAATCATATCTAATGATTACTCTCGGGCTGATACTTGTTCCCGTATTTATTAAAACATGCCTCCCTAAGATAATCCGTCCCCAGTATGTTCCGCAACGCTTCTGCCCAATGCCATATATCGGTCATCCCCCAAAACGCTTTGTACATCTCATGTTTGCATGTTTTTTTTTACATTCCGATGCGTATCCTTCCTTAATTACATTCATACCAGCCCCCGTATCCGTTGATGCATCATATTCCGTCCCCGTTACCTCTATTCTCGGTATCGCTACATCTTCTTGCGCTGTAAATACCATAAAGCGGGTTGACCCATTCTCATAAGATTTGAGCTTATTCAGGCAATACATTTTAATATGCCCCTTTTAGTTATACAAATAAAAAGCTTTGCGATCTAAATACTTTTAAATGCCTTAGGTTTCTGTAAAAATCACGTTTGCTACATTCTTGATTTGACTTTTGTCGCCGCCAGCCTCAATTCACTTATATCCCGTAAAGTGAATAAAATCAGCTGATTTTTGATATCCTTTCTGAGCTCTTTTTTTATTGCGTTAAGCTCCTATTTAGTTTTCACTCCCGCCTTTGTGCCACATTAGATCTACCTTTTAAAATAATGCTTAACCGTTTACCTGTATTTCACCCGCGTCTCCATTTGTTCTCCTCTAGTAATTTCCTTCATTTAGTCTTTGAAGGTCTACCTTTAAAATCCTTCTACTTCTTAAACACTCTCCCCTATAAACACGATACCCCTATCGGTTACTATTTTAATTGCATTCGCTACTATTTATCTTCAATTATATTTCCCTGCTCAAGGCATCTTTCAAGCTGTTTTATTTCTACTGATATATTCCATATATACAGCGTTTTTGTTTTAAACGCTCTCTACGGCTCACCTGCGATTAGGGATTGTTAAAGCACATAAAAAACATAATCCCAGATTTCGGGATGCAAAAAGGCATTATACCGGAAGTCCGGAACTAACTCGGGACCATTCGGGACCATTCTGGATTATTTACCGCTGTACAATACAGGCTAAAATACACTTGTGTTGCAAGGAATAGTAATTTTATGCCTTCATTTTTATCATTATTATCAATCAGTTTTGTAGCTATCTTCCGATAGCCATTTAGAACGCATAAAAGATTTTTTATAGTTCGTTGACTTTGATCATTGTTCCATTGTTATATAATATTGCTATAAAATTAAACCTATTGAGTTACACTTTGGTCTTTTGATTAAAAGTAGCTTAATTATGTATTTTATCAGATTATCTTGTAAAATTTTTTCTCTTTCAATGTCAAGAAAATAGACATCCAAATTTGCATACATAAGTAGAAAATGCGCATTTAAAATCAAAATTGAAGTGCAAATATACTTATCACTTATGCACTATGTCCAAAATTCTTAAAATATACATATTGATAAAAGTAACTATTTTTCCTGAAAAACAGGGTATAATATTTATGTAAAACCAAAAACAGCTATAGAAAAATACTCACATGCACAAAAATATACTTTCTACGGTGTCTTCATAAAGTGCTACAATTTTACATTTTATACCTTCTTTTATCTTGTATAATTCGTTCACTTACTATTCTGTAAATACAAAAGCGTTCGAATGTCGAAAAAAAAAAGTTACAAAAATTATGAATCCTGGGATTACAATCCCTGGGTCAATTCCGTCATAAGAAGTAAGACATAGTGCATGATCCTGCTTCTTTTACTATTATTCGCATATATGTTAATATGCCATGATCATACGAAGTAAAGCAGTTATAAAAAACAATAGTTTATATGGTCAGTTCTTGATATTAGACAAAACTTCTTTTCATTTTACAGGGCGAAGAACCAAAAACATAAATTTTAAATTTTAAAAAATAATAAAAAAAATAAGACCGGGACTAGGACTTAAAATACCTTCGAAAAGACCCATATAATAATCCTTAAAGCCGGGATTACTATCCCTACCTGCAAGTCGAGAAGCAGTTTCTGCAATTAATAATTCTTGTTCTTTAACGCCTCCACCAATACTTATAACTTTGTTTTTAAGCTACTTACCATTGTTGACTGCATACTATTTTCTGGACCTTTATTGTCATTGTTTTTTACTGACTCCATGTTGTAAGATATTAAAAATAGTTATTTTTTAATTTTTTTGTGCTTTTATGCGTATTTTGACTAATATGACTAGTAATTATTATTTTTTATTGTTATTGATCACATTGATCGCAGCAGGATCAATCTCTTCTACATTACTTGTCATCCACTTATCCTGCATATCACTATAGTTTTTATAGTTATAATGTGTTTCCTTTAAAGAATGGTCCTTGTTCTCTACAGGCTGTGTATTTTTTTTTTTTCTAAGGTATTTTTGCCGGCTAAAATAAATTATTTAGATTATTTTAATAATTTCTAATTTTTATTTAAAGTGGTATGAGTTTAGCTGTAGAGTAACATACGTTTAGTTTTTATACTATAGATATAAATGCATAGATAGGTATATTTTTTGTAACCAGATACGCTATGTAAAAAATTATAACTATTTATAAAATATTACCTGTAGTAAACAAGCTATACATGTTTTACTCTACAGCGTAACTATAAATTTTTGAAGATGTATTGCTTTTCCTGGAGTACAAAATTTAAACAAGCACATATTCTTTTTTTTTGTCATGTAAGCGTTACTTTCGGCAGGATGCAGCATTATGTCGCAATATGTATTCTTTACAGCACAGAAAGTACTTATTATGCGTGTTGGTTTTTGTTCTTTGCTGTCTTATATATTTTCTTTCTATTTTAACTGATTGGTGTTGGTCACATTTTACATAATTAATGTTGATTACAGTAGCTTAGCATATTACGTTGTTTTAATTCTTTTGGTTTATACAGATAACATATGCTTTCATGAATTTTAGTTCAGCTAACATTGCATATAATTTTTCATACGTCTAAATGTTAGTATTTGAGACACTATAATTTATATATTAAAGATTGATCCTGTATTCATAGACAAGGGTTGCAAATGTGCATCTTGCACTAACATTGTTTTTTAGTGCTTTTATTTATAAAAAAAAAATTATTGTGTTTTTAAAGTTGTTGGGACATTTGCTGCTATATTTATTTATCTTTCTTCTTATTTGTTAGTTGGAGTTTTTGAAATATAAAAAATGTGTCAATCTATTAAAATAACTAGAAAGTAAACAATTATATCGAAGTACGCCAAAAGGTTTGTGTTGAAAACGAACTAATTTGTCGGCCAAATCTTCATTTGAAAAATTATTTTTATTTTGACGCCCCAGATTATGTTGGCAATTTATCACGGAAAGCACTTTTCTTTGCGACACCTTTTATAACCTAAAGGGCTTATAAATCTTAGTAGATACATCATGTTAAGCCAGTAAAATCGGATAAAGAGTACAGTTTCGATTTTGAATTGTAAACGAAAATAATAAATATTACATAGAATAGGTATATGTACGTGATAATTCAATACTATTTAGATATTTCAGTGAACTTTGTAAAACATAGTATCTAAGTACGATAATATGGTTTAGATTCATAAGCCCAATGTTCAAGTATCCTATATTAACAATAGATTATACAAAAAACAAAAACAATATGGTTTAATAAATAAAATGAATCTGTAAAAAACCCAATATATATAGTAGAAATACGCGCTAGCTACTTGTTAATATGTGTATTAATAAAAGAAGGATTGCATTCATATATTAATCAGAACTAGACATTTATAAACTATAATGAATGCAGCACGGTGTTTCATTTAATTACATTACCAGGTTTTGGTATAGGCAATTGTGTTCTAACATCTTTTAAAGACATATTTTGTATATATATATATTTTTTATTTCATACTGTACAAAAAAAACAATTATGTACGGCATTCTTTTATCATAACGTTTAAAGTTTAATAATTTATATAATTTATTACAACTTTGTAAACGCATGGCGTTTTTTCTTGTTTTGCATATAAATATACACGTGTTGTCTCTGTATGTATTTTTTGCTTACAAATGACAACAACGTATATTTTAGAGATAAAAGTTGCTTTTATATTTTTTAAATGCTGTGATGAGAGTTATTATAAATTTTCATATCAAAAACAACGTTATATCTGAAAGCAAGATATATCAATATATCTATATTTTATCTACATATAAAAGTCAACCCGTTTTTTAAATTTTTATAAAGGACTTGCAAACGCTGATTTTAGACAAAAATTAATCCATAACATGTATTTGTGGTTTTAATCCTCATGTGCGCTGAGTGGGGCCAATTAAAGAAGCGTTGCGCACAGAAGCGACTTTGAGTCTTCTATGGTGTAGAGACGTCCGGCTTGCATAGCAGGCTAAGATTTTCGGAACCTAATAACACAAAAAGTAACTGCATGTGCAAACGCAGGTCCCTTATCGAGTCGTTTAATATCGTTTCAGATTTTGGTCTATTTATAAAACAATATCAAGAGTTGGTTGATGGAAAGAAATTTGTTTTATGCAGTTGGATATTACAAAATAACTAACTTGAAACAATTCTTTATATTTTTAACGGTATGGAAATGCAATAAATAAAGTATTGAATGCCTTTACAAAAATCGAAAAGTAGATAAAGGCAAAAGCCGCATCTCTTAAAAACATTTTTTTTTACATAATATTAAAATTAAATCCATAAAATATAAAAAAAATACAAAATAAAACAAAAATATAAAAAATTGACCTAAATACTTAACTTTTATGTTTTTTTGTTTACAATTATTCCTCAAATATGCTTTGTCATTATTAACACTTAATTCATCCCAATTACAATTATCATTTACTTTAAGAAGAGTTTTGTAATTATATTTTAAAAACAAAATGTCATTATTAGTTTCATTTGCCAAACTTGCCATTATGGGGGATGAATCATTTTATTTTACAAAACCGTGTACACTCTAGCTTCACATACTGGTATTTTAGCCATCACATGAAGAACAAATCTTATTAATCTGTTTAGGAATTGATAAAGGGGAATAAATCTACTGATGGTACCTCCTGCGCAAAATGTTTAGTGTAAGTGCATTAAACCCTCTTCTTTGATCCACAAGTGTATTTCCATTCTAATTACTGCCTTGTCGTAAATAGAGCAAGCCTTTTAATATTTTGTGAAGAACAAAAAGTTTTGTTTTTCTAATATATTCACTATGGCATCACACCTGTGTATTCTATATTATGTACAATGACCAATAAATTTTTTATCATTAACCATCCAATCTTTACCATTAGTTACCGATATATCTAGAATATATAAAAGAATCTAAAATATTGATAGCTGTAGTTAAATTACATATTCGCGTGTATCGGCATATCTAAGTTACTTACGAATTTATTAATCGAATTATTTCATCATATAATGATTTCCGTCGTATTTGAACCTACCTTATAATTACATTTCTGCTGATATATTTTTTGACTAGACAGTGAGTACTTTTATGTACCTTTACCTTGTTAATTACTTCTTCGATAATTGGATCTAAGATATGAGAAGAAAAGGATATTTGCATTTACTTGGGTATTTCTTAAATACTTTTTTTGTATCTAGAAGCGTTGAAGCAGCTTAATTAATCACTATAGAAAGCATCCTTGTTTTGTAAATATCTAAAAATTATATACAAAGAAAAAAACGATCTACAATACCATCTGACGAGTTTGATGCGATTTTAGTGCTTCGTAGGAAAAAAGGGTACTCAGTTCATTTTGTAAAAAAAAAATGTTAATGTGTTTGGCTTGTGTGATGCTATTTATGCTCCCGTTGTTTTGTTTTTGGTTTAAAATGCTTTGTTTACGCAGGTATTGTACAATATCTTAAGTTATTGTTACAATATTTGTTAAGGTGTTGTACATTGTTCCTCTTAAAATATGTTTAAATTAAACACATTGATCCACGACAAGGTCTTCAAAATAAGACAAGGAAACAGATGTTCGACACAACAAATGCCTAGGGTGGCCCTTTTAAAACGTGTAAGTTTGTTTTGTGGATCTTAGTAGTTTTCTCTATTCCAAAATGTTCTTAAGTTTAATTTTCCTTTTCAATTATAGCCTTAGCCTTACATAAGGCAGTTCGAATTTTGCAATGTTTTATATCATAGTGGTGTCTAAAATTTGCCGTGATATGTTTTTTAGTATCGTATATATATTGCGTGTTGCATAATTTGCATTTTGCTCTTCTTAAGAGGACCTAATTATGTGCAATAACATGTCAAAGCTGAGATTTTGTCTCACAGCAATTACCAATAATTGTTGGTTTTGCTTATTGATATGTGTTTTCATTTTTGCTCATCTGCAGCTTTTTCTTCATTTCCTTTTTTTTGACCGGTTTGGGGCTAAACGTTCTTATCATCGCACGCAAGTGAAAAAGGATATTTTATGTCTTGTATATTTCTACTTAAATTTGTCGTCGGAAATTGGTCGCAAGCATATTTTTGTCGTTTTAAATTATTTTGGTTTGTAGATTCGAATAATTTATCAATATCTTTCAATTGCTGTTTGTAATCAATTACACAATTAAATGCGGTATTTTATGTAATGCACTACTTTGGAGTACATATTTTTGCTTTACCGTATTTCTTTTAGTCTCATTATCAGAGTTGATAATTTTTTCTTTGTTATTTTTTTCATCATAGGTTTCTTTTGTGGATTAAAAGGGTCGGAAAATATATTTATACTACAAAAAGACAAGATATAACACAAATGACAAAATACCCAGAATTTTAAATTTCTGCATAAGTTTTCGACGACATAGAAACTGGAATAAATAATAAGGACATGTCCTACGGCTTTTTTTAGATTTATAAAAAATTATAGTTTTTGTTGTTATTTTATCTTCAAAGTATTATAACTGACGTGGAATGACAGGTAGAATTATTGAGTAGCCTTAATGCAGCAAGGTAATATTTTTGTAATTTGTAAGAGTATATAATAATTTTGGTTTTTTTGCGTGTTTCGTAGTACCAAAAAAAAAAAACTTTTTAGTTTAAAAACGGCTTTTCAAGAGTATTAACATAATGACTGCATGTGCATTTACAACAATCAAGTAAGATCCATTTCAAACAAGTATAATAAACACAAGGTAAATATGCACGCATGTGTTCAGAAATATTTATTAAATCAATATTTGAATTTGTTTGCAGAAAATATTGTAAAACCGTCACACAATTTTACAAACAGTGAAATTGGTTTCTTACTTTTTTTATAAGGGTAAAATAATGCAAACCGAAAAAAAATGGAAAAAAAAAATAAATAAAAATTTTAATTTCTGCAATATTATTTAATCAATTGCAAATTTGTTTTTACTAATGCATATAAGTTTTTGCACTACTTTTACTGCACAATAAAAAAATTTAGGTAATAGAAAAAAATTTAAATCTGGTTTGTACAACCGAAAATGTACATTGTTCTACAAAACTTCCGACGAATCTTCTTATACGTTTAGGAAAGAAGACAGGGTCAAGTGAAACACTCCTGGGCACAAAAATAAAACCAAAAAACGTATTGATAGAAAACGAATGTGTCTTTGCTGCTGGCGTTTTCAAACCTTGTATTTATTACACCCCTATGGAGAAAAGACGAAAACTACACGAATACACAAAATGCAACCGGAAATAAGTTTTCGTAATTACAAAAATGTTTTCCTTATTATAAATACATTTGACGAAAAAAGCGGCTTCAATTATACTCCCTTCTTGTTTTTAATCTAGCCCTGTCGTAAAACGCAACTCGTTATTCATTCTCCACATTCCCTTTTTCGAGATCTGTATGGAATCACAAGCAGATTCGGTATCGAAAAGGCACTTTCACACATCCAGTAGTTGAACACAGCACTTTATATCAAGAGCGTATTGCGAAAGAAAAGGATAATCATTTTGTATGGAAAGATCAGACACAACTTGGATATGAATTGTTATACATATTCTCAAATTTAAAATTGTTGTTTTAATTAAATCTTTAAGTTAAATTCTTGATTATGTTGTGGATTTTTGAACTTTAAATACAAAATTGTGATATGATCCATCATTTTCGTCCATATCTAAATTCAGCCTATAATTCGTAAATTTTAATTGTAGAATTGTACAGATGCATATCAAATCAATATAATACACGAATTGTTCTAGTTTTATTGCCGCGTTATCAAATATTGTTCGGTCATTTATTGTAAAGTTGCATCCAGAGTTTTTTCTTTTCATTAAAAATGTTTATTTTCGCATATAAATCAAAATGTGCATGATCATCAACCCGCAACAAAAATGTCAACTTGAAAGTAATTGTGTAAAAATCTACTATGAATGTAATTTTGAAGTTCCATTCTTTGTCATTTAATTTTTCTAGAAATCAATTTTATAAATACTGGTGAAATATCCGTAATCGGAATAAAATTTTGACAGTTTATAGCTGTTTGCATTGTGGACCAGCCAACAGACATCGTTTGCTTGGATAAAAGTCTATTCTTGTTGTTTTTATCAAAAGAATGGTAAAACTTTTTCCGTAAAAAGCTCTTCTTTATAAAAGTAAATATTTTACCTACTTCTTATAATACCTCGTCGTAAGATTCTGACAAAATTTTTATTGCTACATCTGCTTATGAATACTACAATAAAAAATAAAAAAAATCGATTTTTCTTGACCTTATATATGAGAACAGTTCATTTTGTGGCCCAACCATTGTAGAACACCATCAGTACATATACCACAAAATTATCAAGGTATAGGTTGTTATATAAAAAATATAAATTCAACTTTTTATATAGGGTTTTCTCAGTACCACTAGTATTTTTTGTAGCAAAAATATAACTCCTGTTCAAGTATTCCATTATATAAATATTTTACAAAACAGTTAAAATGTATTGTGAATTTTTGAAACAGCTGTGAATTCGTCCGACTGTAGTGAAAAACGTGGACTTTTTTTTATTTTGTAATGCAAATTAATGCGATATTTCCCTGCATGCGAGTTGCTCTATCCAGTATTGTATTACTAGAAATCTGATTTTGTATATCACACGACTTTCCGATTTGTCAACAAGTACTTCGTAGCATTTAGCTATCAAATGATTGCAAGTTTTGTAAAATGATTATGCGGCAAAAGAGACTCGATGCTATTATCAGATGAAAGTAAACTAGCAAATTACAATTAATCTCTTTATTATCATTCAGCTTTTTATCAATTTTTAGTTATAATAATAAATTGTACAAATGTCGTGTTCTTGTATCATTGAAATTTTTGGCGAGATATAATAAAATGTAAGGTTTTAACTTACATACCGCAAAAGCACTATTCTGTAGAATTTTATATAAAAAGACATTTTGGTCAGTGATAGTAGTCAAATATTACATAGTGGAAACCATATTGTATCAATTTGTTATTTTAATGTCTTCTTTGAACTACTAGACGCCTCTGGGCTGTCTAGGTTTTTGTATGGAGTACGAGAGTTTTAAATGCATCACTTTAATAAAAACTGAAATACAAAACTTTTGTAACAAAATAATCAATCGGTATATTTTTATACTCGGTACTGCATTGTGCAGTACTATCCGTATTGTTTTGCATTGTTTTCGTTATTTTATTTTCATCTTCCATTAAATATACAACAAATTCGACATTCCACAACAGAGAATACCATGCATTTGTATTCAAAACTATATATATTTGTTCATTGTTGCTTGGGACAATAACTTGAACGAACGCTTCCGCCTTGTATTCTTCGTGGACCATTACCATCATCGTTTCTTTTTTAGGTACTTTTTATCGTACAAAATATAAGAGCAAAAAATGAACAAATTTGTTAAGTTAGGAAGGAAAAATGCCGTTTTGATAAGTTTGGAAACCCCTGCTTTAAAGTGTTTAAAACATAGGAAAATGGGTTTAAATCAATTTTTATTTAGCTAAAACTAACTATCTTTGCCTGTCTACTATCATACAGAATAAACAGCGGTTCCTATACGCATATTTCGTTCGGTATTTCAAAACTTGTTATCAAAAGAGTGGCATGATATTTTTTTGTTCCATATTGCGAGTTTTTAGTTATTACAAAACTGTTCCACTCAATATAATAAATTAGGACACGATATTTTTGATGAACGTTGTTGCGGTTATCATTTTTATTCAAAGGCTGTGTTTTTTTGTTTGTAAGTACGTAAAAATATATTTTTAAAAAAAAAACCAAACTGCTTACAAATTATAGTCGTTAGTGACAGTTTGCCATGTTAAGTAACATTCTTAAACTTTCCTTTCTTTTTTAAAACAATAAAATTGCAGTTTATGTCGATGACTGTAACAAGAACTGCCCGATTTGCATAAAAATGTGCATAGGCAAATTACAAGTAAAAACAAAAGAATTTATATCCTACGCAAAAAACACAGCATGAACGTTTAAAAATGTCATAAAGTACTTATGCCCAGACAAAAGTAATGTGCATATCAACAATTTATTTTTAATAAATGTAATGTATAAAAAGTTATCACAAAATAATATATTTCAAAAATTTATAATGCACATTGCTGTGCCAAAAGCAGATATTTTATGTCTTTTTGTATAAATAATTAAAAGCGAGTTATATCCCGATTTAGCATTCTATTTTTGCTCAGAAACTTAAAAAACGGCAGTTTTCCATATTGGCAAGGTTTATTTTTGCATTTTCTGTAATTTTTTAGTTGTTAAAATTTATAACGAAAGTAGTATTAAATTATTTTAGTGTAATTTTATGTCAGTAAAAGCTCGATATACATATTTTTTTGTAACCCCGTTTTTTCTTTCTATGTTTAATGTGTAAAAAAGCATGAATTATATTTGTCTTGTTCCAAACCGCTTCTTTCATAAACATTCGTTTTATAGATGACACGGCTGTTTTACGTCGGGTCAAGGGTATTCCGGGTCGGGTAAATTTGCTGTAAAACCTCGGACGAAAATTTTCCGGATCCCACCCTTGATTATCTAGAGAGTTTAAAGAAAAATAGGATGTATAAGTCGATGCAGTTTTGTAAAAAATTTGATCTGCTAAGTATATCAAGACATTTTGAAGATTCGCTATTATTGTTTTTTTAACATCATTTATTATTGAGACTGGGTTCTAACCGTCTCTCCTGGCGATTTTTTTTACGAGATCCGTTGCATTAACAATAGTCAGAAAAATTTTGCCCCTAACAAAATTTGTTCCTTTTGAATTACAATCAAATAGTTGGCTAATTTGGATTCAATCCAAAAAATATTTGTTAGACATTTTTTTAAAGGTAAAATTCATCCCAAGACATTTTGTCTTGTGTCATCTTGTCCTAGTTGACTGTTTGTTTCTATTAGAAAAACTTACCAAAACTTTTTTGTTTATCAAACAAACTAATATTATTGTTTAAATTAAATATACGCATAAAAAAAAGATCTGCACAAAGTATGGAAATTTAAGAATTTTTTGCAAAAATAATTTGCATTCAGAATTTCTTCCTTTTTTTAAAATTTTTCATAGAATAAATTTGTGTGTGTTTTTTTATATATTTTTTAGTTGTTAATTTGTATTATTTATACTTATTTTATAAATTATGAAGACAGCTATTTCCCCGTTATAAACCAGAGCGGAATAAATCTAACTATTGCAAATTACCTCTTTCCTATAATAGTACCAATAAAAAAAAAGAAAAGATATAGTACGATGTTGCGTTTGTACTTTCTGACAATTCAAGTATATTATGTTCAATTTCGTATTTTTTATTACAGCTCTTCTGTTATAATTTGCATTCTATGCTCTGTTTAAACTAAGTATTATCATAAATAGAAACAGCTGATTCGAAACGTTATGGTATGTACAGTTTATTAAAGAGTAAACTGTTTTAGTTGCTTTTCGTAAATATTTGTCTTAAATTTTACCCCAAAATGAGTCACTTGTACAAGTTTGCCGAGCTTATTACTAAAGCAAACCAAATGCAATTTTCCATTTAAAATTATGTAAATTTATAAAAAACAACGTGTTTATTAAATTTTTTGCGTTTGTTTTTTGAGTTTTTTACAGACCATTGTTATATTTTTAAAACTATCATCTAGAGAAACAGCAAAATATTTACACGACAACGTTTAGATTAAAAAATGTTGGGCGTAAATAAAATACACCGTCTGTAAGACTCGCACATTTGAGTTGGTATATAAAGAAATTTAACAGGTGTACTACATATCGCTACAGTATGACGAAAAGTAAACAAAAAGCAGTTATACTGCATACTAAGTAAAAATGGATCAAGAAAGATAGATTCTAATATCTAAATGACACAAGTTAAAAAAACACAAGCTGTTATTGAATTATTCTGCGTTTAACTAGGATGTAGTTTGTCGGAAAGCTTTTAACCTGACATCAAAAAAATTTTCAGAACTATTCCGTTATATTTTGACATAAACCCACTATAATATTAGATAGTATAGCCATTTATATATATTTTAATTGATTCTAAGGCATCAATTTATATATTTTAAAAATGCATTTTTTTTGCATTTTTTTGGCCCAAAGTGCATTTTTAGGTACCTTTTTAAATGAAAAAGGGGTTAGCAATACTTATTACATTCACTAGTAGCTTTTATATTAGTAAGCTCTGTTATCTCTTAAATGACGAATCAAAATAGTAAAACTCTTTTATGTGGCATCAAAGAATCATAATATTGTATTGATATTATATTTGGTTTTAAAAATTTACAAATAAATATATTTAAATATTTTACAATATTTTTTTCATATTATCGATCTTTATTTTTTCATTATTTTTTTTATTGTTTCGCTACTCCAACATTCCTGGTTATACTTTAAAAATAGAAGCAATCAAATGCTTCATCCTCCATTGATTGTCTTAAATCACTCATTATCTTTCCAGATGAACTAAAAATCCGTTCACATACATCGCTAGTCGGGTTTATCCACGATCATTGATAAGTAATTCCGTTGCCCTCTTTTTTCTTTTTTTCTCGTTTCCTAATTCCGTCAATAGTATTCAATGTTGAAATGTTTATACTTTCAGCTTGCTGGGCAGGTTTCATATACATAATCATCATATTTTGTCTCTCTTCAGTAAAAAATTCTACTTTTTCGCTAATAATTTTGTTAATTCCGCTCTCGAACAATGGTTGCTGTACTATATTTGTATTTTATGCTAGATGCCGCCTCATTAATAGATGTCTTTCTGTAATCTCATCAAACAGCAACCTTCGAAATCTTTTATTAAGTCTTCTGCTCTACAAAGCCGTTGTTAGCGACTGTAGATCTTCCATTATGTTTAATTATTCATTTATTTTACTTTCTTATGATAATGATAAGAGTAACTGTGATATGTCGGGCTGTCCACTGGATCAAAATATTGTTTTATCTAAACATATCTCTGCAGAAGTTTTTACTTTGATGACCACATAGTTATATTATAGTATTACGCAACATGCTCTGCACTTGTTTGTAAAATTCCTGCTAGTTTTCCTACACTATACTGTGACATACCCGCGTTAACTTTGTTTATGAGATTATCGGAAATAATATTACGCAGCAAATCATTTACAGAAAGATTAAATCTGTGAGAATAACAACCAATCAATGGAAACCTCATAATATAAGCAATGGCTTTGTTAGGGTCTGTATTATTCGCGATTATAAACAACACATCATCAAAAAATTTCTTATATTTTTTAAGGGAATCTAGTATGAAATCAACATGGGCAGCCGCTGTAAATCCATCACCATCATTTATATGGCCAAAGGAGATGAATCTTGAAATATTGGTATATGGGAAGAGAAGTATAAGAGCTATATAAAGCTTAGAGTATTTTGACCACCTGTCAAACACTAAAGCTATCTTCGCCGGTATTTCTATTTTTATTTCCTCATCTATTGTACAGCTCAGGTCCTTTGTATACTTTCTAAAAGATTTGCAGCAAATCGGCTTCAGATTCGTATTTCTTCTTGTTGTTTCATTCTCAAAAAAGTTAAACGGAAGATTGCACGTGACTATCCAGTTTATCTAACTAAATACATTCCTTTCTTTTTTAGAAGTTATAAAGTGAAGCAATGATGTTGTGTGATTTAGGTCATATTCAAGACTTGCTTCAGCAAGTTCGTTCGGGTGGGCGTCTTTAATATGTATGTAAAGGTTTTGATAATCATGCTTACTTAGATCGGCTTTATACTCTAAGCCACATTATCATTAAAATACATTCTCATTTGTATGTTAAAAGAAAATGAGGCAGATGTTTTTTTTGGTAGACATTTATGGGTAAAATAAAATTAAGAATATTTTAATATATTTCTAACAACAATAATCATATTGATAACATTATATTTACACATATTTATGCATTAATAATTTTTTGAGTAGCCTTGTGTGGCATGCATATCTGATACATTGTAGGATACGCTTAAAAAATTATTTAGTCACCATTAAAATCTATTTGTAAATTTATATGGTAAATTTATTGTATTTTTTTTTTATTTACGGAATTCAGCTAGTCAAATAA
Source organism: Agrenia bidenticulata (assembly GCA_034694785.1). Classification (NCBI taxonomy): domain Eukaryota; kingdom Metazoa; phylum Arthropoda; class Collembola; order Entomobryomorpha; family Isotomidae; genus Agrenia; species Agrenia bidenticulata. The sequence goes on along the minus strand of JAQFYM010001724.1, from coordinate 10,196 downwards.
AATGTAAACGAAAAGATATTATCAATATTAATTTCTTAAACCTAAATTTAACATAAACCGTAAAATTGAATTTTTACCGGTGTTCCAAAAAGCATCTTACCTTTTCCAGGTAAAACTGAAATAATCTTTTGTAGAAGTGTATATTTACTATACGAGCCAGTCGATATACTTGCCATAAGTCGTTCGTGTATCCGGAAAATAGTATTAATTAATAAGGGAGAAAATGATTTTTGATACCTTTTACGACAAGATTTTTCTCTAATACGTATCCTTTTTTAGCCAAACGAATATGATAAAAACTACAAGATTCAAGCTGGGTTTTTTATAACTTTTGAATCTATTTCTTGTATATGCTGCTGCGGAGATGGTGTACTTTTGAATTGAATCATTTAATAACAATTTTTTAAGGCATTCTAGAAATAAGCTGATAAGCATTGAGATGACAATGCTTGTTCATGCAAACAGCATTTTATCAACACAATATTAATTTTTTTTTTTGTTTCTACTTTTTCGATCTTTTATTTTTAATTCATCGTGGACGCCTCATCACTGCAACCCCCTATCATTTGTCAGTAATATTCCTGTATATTATGCATACTCAGTGTGTGCTGATACAAAATAAAGTGCATTTTGATGTGTGCAGTAATTCATTACAAAAAAGTTATTCTTCCCTTATCTTATTATATAAATAAATTAGAAATATAAAATTAAATCAATTGTACTCAACCACTTTCGTCTGAAATAGCGTCAATTACAAAAAAAACTTCTACATAGCTTAACTTATTATATATATTAATTTCAGTATTCTTGGAAATGGTTTCTACTGATTATTAGATTTTATATCTATTCAAAGTTACTTCTCAATGTTTTTATACACATTGTTTTGCTAAAACATTGTAGTAACTGTTTCCAGTACAAGTTAAACAATTTTTTGTATATTACAGGTGGTATCTAGAAAAAACAATCATATATTAAATTTGAGTTTCTAAGGGTGTGTATTTGATTTTACCCATAGAAAAAAGCGATTAACCAAAGGCAAAGATTTTATTATGGTAAGTCATTTTCATCATAGTAAATTTGTTTTTTCTTTTAGCCTAGTAAAGTTTTTTTTTCTATAAATTTATTTGCATACCCCCTTTGTAAAATACAATGAGAAGTTCATTTGTAATACAATTACTTATAAAAAAAGGAACTCCGAAATAATATTTCTGCTATTTTATATTTTGTTGCAGCGTAATTCCTATTTGCATAGCAAAGAAACGCGTAGTATTTATGTTGTTACCGTTTTTCCATACAATTTTACAATAGTTTTACAATATCACGGAGTGAATATAGATAATTTGGTAGTCAGTTATACTGTAATTGTACAGAAATTTCTGGGTCGGGAATTTTATAAACTTTTATATATATTTTTATACTATGTTACAAGGGATACTACATTACGAGATATAGGAACAAAGTATGAACGTTTTACAGGCTATTGTATAATTTAGTTTTATAGGCAATCAAATTGTTAAAAACAAAAGTTTGTTCATAAAATTGCCGGAAATAGACGAATTTACTGATTTAAGCAATGGTTGGAGCTAGATGTCTTTTATAAGGGCAAAGCTCCTTGCACTGATGGAACGCATATTAGTATCACTTTTTCAAAGCTAAATACAGAACGATATGTCGATAGGCATTCAAATTTTTCAATAAAATATCTGTTATCTTGTGATTATAAGGGGAAGATTTTAGATTGTTTTGGTCCGGGTAATGAATCAAATCACGATTCTTTTCTTTACTCATGTGTAAAAATAAAGGAATGGATAGAAAATGATTTGCCCTTTGGCTACGATGTTTTAGGTGACTCGGTGTTTTCTGCATCTCCTAATTTGATGGCCAATTTTAATTGTAATTTGCTAGAGAAGACGCATTTCAACAGGTTGTTACGTCAGCAGCGTATAAGAATTTTACGATGCATTGGTGAAATAAAGAAAAGATTTGCAAAATTTTCCAAACAAATTGAAAATGGGATAAAAGATAAAATACCGAAAGATGTTTGTGGCTGTTCTTTGTATCAACAATTGCATTATTGATAAAAGAAATAGTAATAATTTAGGCTATTAATAAAAATGAAATAAAAATCAACCATTAATTATTGATTTATTTTTTCCAAGTTCTTTCCCAACATTGTCATTGATGCTAGTTGTTCTTTTCTCATTTCATTTATTTTCTTTTGTACTTCGGCAATGTCAGACTTCATATTTTTAATATCATTATCTTCACCCACCATCGTCATAAGCGAATTGGTCTTAACCTATATTGTTGCAAAAAAACAGCTTTGAATGAGTATATTTTAGTAAGTTCCCCTTTTAAAGTGCCTTTTCTATTTTGCTTGACTTCAATAATCTTATTATATACTTCATTGGAGTCTGTTTTAGTATCATTCGCTACAGATAGCAGTATTTAATGCCCCACTTGACAATTCTTTTTGTATTAACTCTAATGTTAGTATACTTTAGCGCTCCTACCAGTAGAATTTAGCATCACAATACACTTGCGATATTCTTTAAGCAACGAATTATATTTATCTTTTACTTGGGCTCCACTTGCAGATAGCCCTGCATCTTTTGCCACATCATATCACAGTTCTTTTATCCTGTAAGCCTCTTTTTTGTTGTTGTTAAATTTAGTAGGGAACTCATCATAATTTCTTGTTTCCACAAGTTTCTTTATTTCTTCATATGAGAATTTTTTCTCGGTCATTCCTGCACCAAAAAATACTATGGATAAAATCTTACCATGGAGGCCTCTATGGATAAATTGTTTACCATGGTGACCTTTTTTGACTATGGTAGTTTTAGATACTATTTTTTTTACCATGGTAAGTAATTATCCATGGTCTAGTCGATTTGACCTAATGTCTGTAGACGAAAAGGTTTATATGATAAAAGCAAATACACACCCTAAATATGTGTAATAATACGTTATAAGGTTACATTTAATATACTTGTAATGTCCGTGCTTGCATTTTTCTTAACTGAATAGTCATTCTGAGTCTTTTGAAGTAGGTAAAATTTAAGTTTATTATCGAAGTTACATTTTGGATATATAAGTTCTGTTTGTTTAGGTTTTTTAGTCTGTGTTGCTGGTACTTTGTTATAGAATAGAATTATCGGAAAAACTTTTGTTGAAGAACGAGCAAAAGGGCAAGTAAACATGGTTTTAATTATCAGGTTAATGCAGTTGAAAAAAACTGGCTATAGTATTTATCTATTGTCTGACTTGTTTGTGTTACATAGTTCCGTTTATATGCCTTTTTCCGCGAGTTTTAAGGGTACCAATAATCTTTTTGTCACTTCGTGCGGTTTGGTCATTAAAAAAGTGGCAATATAAATTAACAGATGATGAAAAAATTTGTGCCTCTGCATTAACCCATGACACAGCAGCATTCAGGAAAATTTGATATAAATTTGCTATACACTAACTAACACTAAAAAGTATGTAATATATTTAATTTACATTTTGGCATATTGAATGTCCTATTACATGTTTTAACTAGGTCTTACAAAGGTATCCAATATTCATTTTACGTAAATCGATTATAGAGTAGCTTACTTCTATTAATTTTGAGTATCGAGTATTTCTCGAATATCTTCTGTAGAGTTTTGTTATACGGAAATGTCTAAAAAATTTATGCCGGAATAAATTTACTATTAAAAAACAATGCAAATTCTATTGCCATTTAATATATAAATTATACATAAAATTAATTTTGTAACTTTTTTATTTTTTTGTGACAAAGCATACATTGTTACTTATTAAAGGAGCACACATGTAAATTGTAGTCTTTATATTACGACAGGCAGGGGCGTATCAAGGAATTGGGGGGACCCTGGCGCAAAATTTTTTATCGAGTAAAAAATATGATTTCTAACTTTTTAATTGCATCGTTTACAAACTTTTTTGATTTTGTTTATCACGTTTTTTTAAAAACTATGAATCAATTCAAGAAAAGAAAACTGTATTTTAATACAACCCAAGGCTGTCAAAAGCTTTCACAAGTATAAAAAATTGTTTCGTAAAAATTTAAATACTATAAGCATATACATTTTGCGTTTTAGATAAATTTTTTAGCGCAATTTAATAAAGTTTTTATAGTAAAAATAATTCATAAATAAAAAAAATAGTAAACAAGTAACTAGAATATTTTTTGTCATCGCAAAAGACAAGCAATAAAAACCAGCGTTGTAAACGCACACAAAAAAACTCGGTATTTTATCGTGTTAGGTTGGATATTGATATCGGTTAGTACTTATAGGTTTTTTGAGTCTTCATTTTTAGGTAAATCATGTTATTTTTGTAACCATTTTTTTATTTTATGAACCTGTCCCATGGTAAGCCAGACCTAAACTTTATAGTCTGTAACACTAATTTCAAGTTAAAGGAAAATTTAAAAAATGCAAAAAACTGTCTTGCGGACTAGTTAATTAAAATATAACTGCCCAAATAAACATACCAAATACTACAATTGTAAAAATTATAAAAATAAACTATTTTTAACAAGAAAGAAAGTAAATCTACTACAAATAAATACGCCTTCAAAAAAAAATACTATTTGCAATAAAATAAAATGAACTATAATATAAATATACTGCTATATACAGTTTAAGAAAACCTTTAGGGTAAAAAAAACAAAAATTGTAATAAAGGCACTTATATAGCACCCCAGGGCAAGCTACGTAATAACCGAAAACCCCGAAAAACTTTAAAAAACTAGAAAAACTTAAGAAACCCAAAGAAATCTAAAAAAATGCCAAAGAAAAACAGGTCGTTTCCATCTTAAATAAACCTCACAAAAATGGTACAGAAGCACCCCTAAGAATGCAAAACGTGTAATGGTTTATGGATTCTATTTATTTGCTGTAATGCAGTTCACGCACATGTTTTTTGGTTCGGTTACATAATTCTGTTGCTGCCAATGCTTTTTTGTTATTTTACGGTATGATTGGATAATTCTGTTTCTGTTAATGCTTTTACTTGTTTTTTTGTAATTACTAGGGAACGAATAAATGCCGGTAGCCGCAAAAATTGAAACCCATGGCAAATTAAAGTTTTCTAGACAAAAGCCGACATTTGCCAGTAATACCTAAAAATTGTATTTTAGAACAAAAAAATATTATATAGTCGTTTAGTTACGTTTTTGTATTTTATTTAAAACAAAAAAAAATTACTCGCTATAAACTGTATTTAAAATACCTTAAAAACTCCAATTACACTAAATACTATACAAATTAATGCAATAATACAAAGAGGAACCTTTTACTAATATTATCATATAACTTACAATTTCTTTTTTTGTGTTTTAATTTGCCTATAGCAGGGTTCACAAGTTAAAGTCTAAATTGAACTTAGAAATGCTACTATATAAAATAAAAAATAAAATTGGCAATTTTTTTTTAAATATTAGGTAAAATATGGATCCCTCAATAAGTTTTTTACAGACGTAGCGTAAACAACTAATTTATTTTACGTTTGTTTATATAAAATAAGGGTGGGAAAAAAGTTGATTTATCAATAACGTTACGTTATAACGTTACTTTTTATAACGTTACTGTAACTTAATTAGATGTTTATTTGAACTGTAAAAAGCTAAAATAAAAATACATGCAGGAATCAAAAATGAACCAACCCCAGTGTATTTACCCATGGTCAATCATTATATGTACCATAATTTAAAAATTATATGTTAAAACGTCAATGAAAAACGGGGTACATAATAGCTATAAATGTTAATGTACAAAAAACCGAAAACAAAAATCTACTATTTTTTTTAAAATATAACAACATTTCTTATAACATAGTTAAACTTTATATATTTTTTTTTACAATTGTTTTTTCCAAACGAGATATTGACCACTTTATTTTATTTTGGGGTACAATCCATTTGTTTTAACAACAGAAAATGCCTTGATGAAACCCTTTTTAAAACAAGTAACTGAATTTGCGCCCATCAGTTTTGGTATAGAACCTGTATGGACCGACTTTTACCTAACGCCAAAAAATGGTTTTGATATTTTGCGTGTATTGTGGCATCTGCAAATAATGCTGGATTTGCAATTTGGGCAGCATACTCAAAAATACTAAGAAGCTATTAAACATTAAAATACAAAAAGAAATGTTAATAAAATGTATTTTGACCAATGTCTTTATTCATGATACATATTTTTGTAAAAACCACTATATAAATACATGCTGGTTTTTTTTTTTTACATTGATAAACTATCTGTATGTAAAATGTGGATATGACAAATAAAATTGTCCCTTATTTCTTTTTTAAATTTTGGCCATTCCTTACTTTTATTCACACGCCAAAAAAACGCAAAAGTTTTAGATCACAAAAGATTTCATACTTGCTGCAATATACAAGATAAAAAATTGTTAATTGCTGTGATTCACAGTTTTGTTTTATAGGAATACAACCAACAGTAAACACAGACGTAAATCTATGTGGTATGTTATACATACAGTAAGATGCTTATTGGCAATCGTTGGACTAAAAGTAAAACAAATTTTATCGAATAATCACAAACCTGCATTTTCGAGGTTTTTTTAAAAACTGTGCTAAAATACATGGCTATTCGCTTCAGGCACATATAAAATTTTTATTAGCTCATATAATATCTATTTACACATAGTTACATATTGGTTGAAAATATCACTTTAAACCCTGTTTACAGGTTTATAAATAGTAAAACTTTAACGCAAAAAGCGATAAAATGTATATATTGTAAATCTAGACGCCTTATCTTCAGCTTGGTTTAATTTTGTTTTCATATCCGTCAAAAAACATGTTGTAAAATAATTTAAGAATTTTGATGCATTCAAACGGTTGGATGATGGGTTGTTCCTGGCTTGGTTATTTCGACGACGCGGAAAAGACATAATTGAAATGTTACTTATTTTTTTAAATGATTTTTCTTTTATACCTTGTAATCTAAAACATTAATTAAGCCTGGCCTATTTTATAGATTAAGATTGTTCCGACTGAAATTTTGTCCATCTTAATTCTTTCCCTTTATGGTATAGTAATGTAAAAATGGCGGCTCCTGCAAAGGGCTGGGTTTATCGGCTGAAGCTAAAACCCCAACTCGATTTGATGCTTTGCATCAAGTCTCAGGCCCTTTTCTGCAGTCTCAGAGGTCGATTCGCGCTCTGGCGTCGCTTCACTCCTATAGCGATACTATACCCTATTCGTTAGTTCGCAAAATTTTTCTGATGCCGAGGCATCAACATTAAACTATAATTTTCTCTATAAGAAAAGATCGTATGTCTTTGTTGAACGGACCTATAACATATACAAAAAATAAATATATTTTACTTTTAAAACGCTAGAAAAAGTACCGGCTTATTAGGCATCGACTGACACAGGCACAAGCAATTAAGTTTCTACTGTACATTAATTTTTTGTCCGCGTAATCAAAACTTTGATAAACAGATATATTATATTGAATTTTTTTTTGCAAAAAAATTTGCTGTGTGCAAAAATCAATAACGTTACGTTATTCCGTTATTTCCGAAAAACGTTATTTAACGTTATATAACGTTTTAAAAAATAACGTTACCCACCCTTAACATAAAACAAATATTGCGTTGAGTATAATGCTTTGCAATGATTTTTTTATATTTTTCAGTTGTTATAAGTATTTTTTTTTTTTTACTTTAGATCATACTTATCGGTAGCACTATCTATATTAAAGTACATTTATGTGAACATTTAAAGCCAGTAAGTACATATAAAAGAATTAAAGAAATACCAGCATTTTAGACGGCATTTTAAATGGCAATGCCAGTTTTATTTGTATACAAACTAGGCAAAATTCTGGGCCCTAGTAATTACTTAATGTTTCCAAACGCCTTTTTTTTCTTTTAGAATTGAATATAAACAAAAAATTTTCGTGCAAAGCCAGAAGTATGAGATTTTTAAAATTGACAGCGCAACTTGTAAAAGTTTAAATGCGAGTAGCGCAGCTTTTTTGTTTGTACGCAAAAGAGAATATTAAGTATCTTAAAACTTATTAATATGTATACTTTTGTAACTTACATTTATTTAAGAAAAAACTTATGTCTAATACATTTGATTTAGTGCAGATTTCATGTGCTAACCAAACAAAATTCACTTTAATCTGTGGTTTTTGTTTTTTTTGGGGGCCCGTATTATGCGGGACTCTTTGGCCAGCGCCCAGCAGCCATACATAGATCCGCCTCTGACGACAGGTCATCAAATAGCGCGTTTATATTACAAAAAAACGATAAGTATTTATAACAAAGTATTTTACTATAAAAAACTGATCCTAGGTAGTATTTTAATACATCCTGGTATTTCATTGTTATTTGCAATTTATTTAAGAACAAGGATTACTTTTGCATATTTTACATTGTTTTTAAGCATGTAACGCCGCCGAAAAACCACGATGTCTTTTTTAGAGTTCTTTTTTAATTTTGAGCAACGAAAAATTCACTCGTATCAAAATATTCGAGATCCAGGTATTCGAGTATTAAGTATCGGTAAATGAAGTCGAGTAGGACAAGTATATATCAATAAAATGCTAGACTAGAAGCCCTAGTTTTAATTGAATGGAACAGGAATTAATTGAACCACCCCCTAGCAAAAAAAATGTGCATAATTTTATGCCCCAAGTCTTGGAGTGCGAAAAACAGAAATTACAACGATTATATTGTTTAATATGTTCGAGGTAAAGTGTAATTTTCGGATATGTGATTTTTACCTAGGTATTGTTCCATTTTAGGCCTCAAATATATTAATTCTGTAGCCTAAATAAAACAATGCATACGTAAAGTGCACAATACTGATACTTACACTACACTGAAACATATATGTGATTTTTATCGTGTATAAAAAAGTGCATTACACAAAATCAATATACCAACTATACCTTTTTATGTTGTAAAAATTTAAAAAAAATATACAAGGTAAACTTGAACAACGTAAAAGCAAAAAATTAGCACGGGGAAGCGGTTTAATATCCTTTTCGGTGGCGTGTCTCTAAAAATCTAATTCGATTTAAAACATAATAAATTTTGGATCAACCTGCTTTCTTTCGGGACTGTACGGTAGCACAGATAACTTCTATACGGTATAGTAATATACCGTAAAATACCACGTTACTGTATAATACATATTAAGGGTGTTTTTTAACTATGTATGGTATTGAGGTGACTCAACAAAAAGCCGAAATAAAAAGGCCGAAGCATCTGGTCAAAAAAAAAAAAAAACGCCAGAATTTTTTAGGTGCAGAAGTACAAAGGTTCAAGATATAAATGTCTACATTAAAATTTCGAAAAATTATTTGGGTTAAAAACGAAGTGGGTTTGCGACTGATTATGCGGACTAAAATAGACATAAATCTAAATAGAATTTAAAAAAATTGATCCTTAAAAACGTATACTATTTATAACTTAGTGATAAATTGATAAAACGGTTTTTTTCGCCCATATATAATTAAGGGCGTTAAATATATCATGATTATAATCTTTTAACGTTGAACATGCATAAAGATACAGCTCAGAATACATCACAGAATGTAATATATAGATAGATGGCCTAGTTCCTAACTTTTACCATATAACTCTACCCGTAACTCTATAACCTAACCCAATACCTATTAGCCTAACATTTGATTGCCTCGAAAAGCAAAAATTATTGAAGAATTTATACTCGTTTAAGTTTAAAATCGTTTTTTGTTTTTCTTAGTTTTTCATGACATATTCTTTATTATAAAGGGGTTACGAAATCCCGGTGTAGCGTGGTACTTTTCCCTCGTTGTACTTTTACCCCCTCGTGATACTTTTACCCCAACCTTATAAAAATGATAGATTTATACAAAAAATAAATAATGAAAAATACTTAGTTTTTTGTTTTACATATTTATGTATTACATTCTTTTTTTTCTTATCTCTTGTGATATCTTGAAAAATCAAAAATGCATGTTTTTCGAATTATGCGTTAAAAATAAAAAAAAAATATATTATCAACTATGTATTATGAAGTTATTCGTATTACTTTTATCTTGGAATTATTTTTATAAAAAAGATAAATTTTAAAATTTTACCTGTAAAAAATGATATTTTAGAAATTAAAAAACACTTATACCCGATTTCTAAAAATGAACTTTTTGCATTTGATTAGTTTT
>JAQFYM010001723.1:0-29917 GCA_034694785.1 Agrenia bidenticulata | reverse complement strand
ACAAAAAATATCAGCAAAAGATTATTCTCACAAATTACCGTTACCGAGAATATTCTCGAGAATATTCTCCATATTTTCAAAAGTGAGAATCTGCCTATCCCTGGTAATACAGCTAATGCACTAGATACTGCGGCGTTTTTACAATGTTTTTTTTGCAATGTACACTTTACTAAACGGTTGTGCATTACACGATATATCATCATAACTTTGCTATACACCAGCGTTTCCCAAACTTTTTTTCGTTGCGACCCAAAAACACTAAAAAAATATTTGGGCGACCCAAATTTTTTTTCTACAAAATTAAAAAAAAAATTTATCAAAAATAAACAAAATTTTTTGTAAGTTGTTTTTTGAAAATCATATAAATAAAAAGTTGACGACCCAAAAAAAAATTCTCGCGACCCAAAAAAGGGTCGGGACCCATAGTTTGAAAAACGCTGCTATACACTATAAAAATGTATTTTTCACGTCGAGTTATGCAAAAAAAAAACAAAACAAATATAAAACATAAGTTTTGGAAAATGCAGAAAAATGCACTTGTGCAGACTTTTTTAATGCAAATTAAGCAAATCCTACAAAGTTTTTTTTTATTTTACACGGGCATCATAGTACTGATTGGCAAAAACAAATCTTTAATTTAAGAATAAAAGAGTTTGAATGTATGTGCTAATATTTAAATGTTTATTGAATATTGACTAAAGTTTTTGCCACCACTGTTATTAACCAAAAACTTGTATCAGACTCTTTCCTTCAATCTGATGTAATTAAAAGGCCTAGTTTAAAGGGTAGTATAAATAAAAATTTTTTTTAGGAGTTGTTTTTTATAACATATTATCCTACGAAGCCCTTTTTAAAATACATTTTACTTGATTATCTTTTCTTTATGTTTTTAGTATATAGTTACATTGCCGTCGAAGGGCTAGTTTTACTTTTCCTAGCAGTGCTATTATTAGAGCTGTGCTGATATTTCAGCAGTGCACGAAAATCTAGCAGGCTTTTTTCGATTCAAGATTTAAATCACTAAAAAATTTAGAACTGCTTAAAATCTATAGATTAAACAAAACAAAAATTAGCACTGCTACATATCAAAAACAGTGCTGCCTTTGTATATCCGGATTTAATGTAAAATAATACAGTTTCAAAAGAGAACTAGCCCTAAGACTTAATCAAAGAAACAAAAAATAAGGACTGAAAATCAATGCAGAAAAAAGCCAAAATCTGCTTTGATGCAGCGGTTTCGTAAAAATTACACAGCTGCACAGTTTTTAGATTTTTATTTGATTTTTTTATTTAACCAAACTTCGATGTACAATTGATAAATTATGTGCCCTGGTTACAATAAGCATACAAAAATAACTAGCCAAAGTGCAAAGACTTGCCTTTTTTGTTAGTAGTAATCTAGTTCTATGTGTTTTACCGTGTTTATGCGCAGTGTGTCATAAAAAACAAATTTAAACAATCTGATAACGAGTAAAGATTAATTCTTATGTTTGAACAGATAAACTAATAAGAACTATACAAAATATACAGATATTCAAAAAGATTTAAACAAAAACATACACAAAAAAGATTGTCTGCTGTATTACTAGCCATCGCGTTTTTTTTTGTTCTGTAAATGAGTCAAAATAGAATTGCATACTATATAAAAAAATGAGGAGTATATTTTTTATTTGTAAAAGTTTCGTGTTAAATAACGCAAAAAATCACTACTGATCATTTTAGTATCAATAAATTGACACAAAATTCAGGCGAAAAATACGCTAGAAGTTTGGCATAATAAAAATGTTATTTTTTTTTTTTGTAAAATCAATATTAATACACAAAATAATTTAAACACAAAAATTATGTTATATTGTGCTAGCAACATAAAAAATCTGTCCAAAAACTAGTTTTTTACTCAGAAAACATATTTTAAAGTTTTATTATAATATAAGCAACTGGGTTACAATGTAACCCTAAAAATATACTTTATAATAGTTAATTTTTGTTAGGAAAATACACAAAAAAATTTTTAATGCGTTTTTTTCACTGATTTACAAAAATCTCATTGAAATCTACAGTTACCGTTTTCATACTGTTTTTCTTAAGCTAGCTTTTGATATCTATTGATAGAAAAAGTTAAGCAAAAAACTGTGTGACAAAAAAAGTAAGACAATTTACAAATATAAGTTTTCGATTAAGTTAAGGTTATAATAAATGTGTAAATGCCTATTAAATGTTTACGTTTTCTAATAAAAAGTACTTTTTAAACATAAGTCAATTTTTTTACAAAACAATGCTGCCCTTGGTTTATTTGCATAAACGCAAACACAGCATTTTGCATACAAAAAAAATATAAAAACCTACAAATGTTTGTTGGATAAACAATAAAAGACATTTCATTAATATATTTTAGATACAAAGATAAATTTGCTTTTGTATTTTTATTCACAAATTTGCACATTTAAGAAGTCCTTTAAAAAATTACAACAGGCTTAGTTAACCTTTTATTAATAACAATTTTTTTATATCGCTTTTGCAATTTGTGTTTTAAGAGACAAGCAGGGAATACAGTTCCAGGTACGAAAAAAGATTTTTCTTGTAGTTCTTGTTATGTTTTGTATGCAATCTATCTAAAAAAAAATTAAAACCGAAAGTTTCTCTATCGTTGGCAAAGACATAGGACAATTACAACCGGGTTAATAATGTGCGATCTTGATAAGTACTGAAAAAAATAAGTAAAGCGTGATTCTATCGACTTAAACAAATTAATTCATCCTACAAAAATAGTACAAAATAATTGCACCAAAAATTTTTTATAATACTTATAATAAAAGCTTTAAAATATTTATGTTGATAAAATTCGCAAAAGGCAATTTGTCGTTTACTTGACACATGACGTTAAAGTAAACAAGTAATCACGTTATAGATCACATATCTATACATTTTTTTTGCATCATTTTAGCTCAAAGCGCCTGTTTTATGTTTTTATAAATCTTTCATTGACAATCTATATAAATAATATAAAAACCAATGTATACAAAAACAAGGAATTTGTCAGCATTAACGTTAGTAATATGGTGATTATAATAAATCGATTTTTTTAAGCGTTAAAAAATGTAAAATATTTTAGGTTTTTACCGTTAGATAATTTACCTTCATATTAGCCCTTTAGCTAAAATGATTATATAATGAACTTGTAAACAGGATTATACAAAAAACTTAATTGTCATAAAAAAATACAAAGTTTATATTTTGTGTAAATTTTTGCTTCTTTTCTAAAGAAATTTTTATAAGAATTTTACAAAAATAATAAAAAAAAATAAAAAATAGCAAGAACAAGAAGTGTAATTATCAAACAAACCACATATATATTACTTTGGAATACCACAAAAAAACTTAAAACTAAGTTATTTATGCTTATTTTTCGTTTTATTGTAAAGAAAAAAAAGATTTGCACAAAAATTTATAATAAAATATATCGGCAACCGCAAATATGTTGTATAGCAGCATATATATGCGTTACTATTAAAGTAATTTATTATTTATTTTTTTTTGTGTTTAAATGTTGTACTTTTTAAAAGTGTTACTTACCGGGAATTACCGTAATTTTGCGTGTGCAACATTTTTTTGATCATAAAATGTAGAAAGCAAGTGTACGAGCAGACAACAGAAAATAAACATAATTACGACAAAATAATACAAACGGCATTATAAACGACTATAAATCTACAAAAAGTCCATTTAAAAAAGATTTCAGAAATTCTAGGAACGCGATCATTTTACCACTGTCAATATAAAAGATTTTCAGAAAAAATAAAATTACAAAAAACAACAATACGGTTATTATTCGGCATGGATAAAAAAATATTTCTATTTTTTAACTTGATTTTGAAGATTAAACCTTTATAAGATGTCTTAACGTTCCAAAAAAAAAAATGAATTCTTTTGTGGTACAGTAAAAAGAACAAAAAATTATATCAATAGTCTTGTGCCAATACCTGAAGCCAGTGGTGAATTGCTTTATTTTTAAGAAGGGGGGGGGGCGCAATTTTTCTTTTCGTTTTTTTTGTTGGCATGATAAATCAACCCACAAAAAATTGATAAAAAATACGATGTTTTCGTGGCTTCCTATTGCTGATTGAAAAAAAAACCAACACATATTTTAACCAAATTTTTTTTACACCTCAAGTAAGGGAAATAAGGGTTTTTTGTATATTCCATAATAGCACAATATCTGATATGCTTGCAGCTTAAGTTTTTATATTATGCTCAAAACGTATATTTGCAATTTACCTGACTTTTTAAAATACAAAAAAGTTTAAAATTAAAGTTTTTTTTTTCAAGCCATCTAAAGTGCTATAAAATGTAAGAAGACTGTACTCTTTATGTACAAAATCATAGCACCGTAACCTTATGATGCGCAGATTTGAATATATAAGGCAAATTTAGCAGGTCAAAGATGCTGAGTGGCTTCTTATAACAAGAAAATAAATATTCAAAAAAGTATTACGACACGCAAGGTTAAAATAAGTAGAAATAACTTCTTTAATTAAGCAAAAAAAGTGCAAAATTTTAAAACAAGAAATAGTAGATTTAAACATCATCGATTTCGAATGTATTTTATATTTTACTTTATCGAGCGTTTTTATACTGCCTTAAACGTTTTAAAATGATTTTTTATCTACTAGGTTGTCCAAGTCAAAAAGAATAAGTTTTACAAAACAGACAATATAAATACGATATCAAAAATTTTTTGCATTTTTACATTTATTTTTACAAAGGATAAATTATCGCTTTCGCATAAAAAAAAGTTTTAAAACAGTCCGACACATTATTGGCAAAAATTTGAATAATAAGAGCACAAGAACAACCGTTTTTTTTATAAAAATTATACAAAAAATAATTTTTAAATTTAAAAGGTTAAACATTTATAGCCTTTGTATATAAACAATATGTTTTTTTGTACTTTTAATCATTATTCGACTACTTTTCTAATGTTTTTTTTTTTTTAACTAACATATTTTTATTTCTAGAGGCTGTTTTGTTAACTTGTTTTCGCAAAATACGTTGTTTATGTTATTTTCAGAACAATTAAAAAATAGAAAACAACAAGTAATTTGCCTACTATTTTTTTATCTGCTATTTGTCGTTGGGCCTATTTAAAATATGTATTTTTAGTAACTTTCTATGTTCGTTTTAGTCTTTAAAAAGAATAGTTTTATGTATATTAAAACTATCAATCAGTGTTTTTTTACTATGCCAAAAAGAGGTTAATGGTATTTTGTTTATAAACATGCAATTTTGCGCATTGTAAGTTTTTTTACAATTGTCACTATGTATGATATACAGCCTTTTTTTTCGCGCATATAACCATATAGTTTTACTTTGGATAGACGTTAATTGTGTAATATTTTAAGCAGAAAGTCAATAAAAACAGTGCAGTTTGCCAAACATAAGCAATTGTTGTAATTTTTAAAAAAACTGTACTTGTTTATGTAAATATTACTACGACAAAAAGAAGATTCCTATTTAAAACAAATATTTCCGTAATTAAAGATAAACCATAAGTTATGCAATAAAAACTAGAAAAACAAAATTTACAACTAATAGCAATGCGGTTTTTGTATATATTACGCTGTTTTTTAATATTCAGTATGCAAAAATTTTTTACTGTTTTACACCCGATTTTCATATATATAACATAAGGTTTTTTTTTAGGTCTGCATTAAAACGAAAAAGAAGAATTTTCTTCTTTCCAGCGTCACATACACAAAAAAGGCAACTCTTTTTACGAAAAATATACAGTTGGTTATTAACATCATAAAACTTTTGTTTTATTGTGTAAATAAGAATCTACTGTTTTTTTATGTTGGCTTTAATATATATATATATATATGAATTTTCTAAAAAAATATGTAGCTTGACCCAGTTTCCGTTTTTATTAATATTTTGTTTTGTCCTTAAAAAAATACATTTATAATTTTATCATGCAAAAGTCATTCTATGTGATATTCTACGGCTTGGTGAACTTTGCCCCGAAGTGGCATTTTGCCCCAAACGCATAAAAAAAGCTAAAAATGAAAACTTTGCACACAGACATTAAATCATAATGAAAAAACACATACAGTGATAATAACTCCGAAAAAAATACAAAAAAACAAAAGTTTTTTTAAAAATAAAAAATTACGCAAAGTAACAGGAATTATGAGAAATGCCAGCTAACGTTGGAAAAAGCATAGTTGTCATAAACACACGTACCGGGTAAGGGATTTGGATAATATGCTTAGTGATTCATTTTTAACAAAGTTACTATTTGGCGCCAAACCCTATTTTAATAAACTAACAACGACCCCTTTTGTTTGCCAAAACATATATTTATGCACAAAACATGCAAATCAAGCTGGTTCCTGTCCTTGTTATTGTCATATAGGCTGCAGCTATTTTTGTTTCTTAACCCTACACTAACCCTACTCCTAACCCTACCCTGAACCCCTGCATACGTCGTACGGCACTGCCTAAACAGTGGTTTGGGTTGTTAATCTGCGTTTACATTTTTTTATACTTTTTGTTTGGGTGTTTTTTTGGTTTATAGTTTTTTTAATTTTTACAATTTGGTTATAATTATAATCACTAAATGTATGTTCTGATGATTTTTATAGCTGCGTACTTAGATTTTTTATTTATAGTTTTTTTATGCGTAGAGGGCAAAATGCCACTTCGGGGCAAAGTGCACCAGCCCGTTTCAGTTTTTATTAATATTTTGCTTTGTCCTTAAAAAAAATATATTTATAATTTATTCATGCAAAAGTCATTCTAGTGGAAATTTCACATATATATTTTAGTTATTTATGCATCGAAAGCGTTAAAATCTTTATTTTTTGTGTATTGTATAGTATAAGTATGCACATGCACTATATACCGAATAAATGCAATATTTTACATCAGTAAAATTAGATTCTTAGCAAAACTTTAGTATGAAAAAAACCAACACATGCATGTTCTTGTAAAAAAAAAGTTCGTGCATAATTTATGCAATATTGTACAAAAAGAGCTTTTTACAATCCAATTTCTTGTCTTGTCTTTTCTGTTTGTTTTCTTTTTGCGAAAGTTTTTGGACACAAAATGTTTTTGCATAAATTATTTAACATACTAAACATAGTTTGCGCGCTAAAATATACAAAATTATACTATAACAACCAGTTACAGGTCAAACATGAATTTAACTTAATCTAATAGCTTCTTTTAAGTTCAATGTGGTCATTTTGCAATTGTAACCTTTTTATATGAACAAAGCAGAAAGATACTAAGCAAATTAAGTGTATAATGTATTTTTTATATTCTTGTAATTTATAAACCTTCGCCGCCATTTATAACCGAAAAATGTTTAACACGCCAAGTACAATCGAGGAAAGGTAAATGGCGCAGTAAAATACATTTTAACCGTATATTTTTAAAAATACGCAAGTATTAAACGTTAATAAACAATTTTGCGGAGTATAAAGTTGTTAAAACTTTCTTGACGGGTATACAAAAAATAATAAAAATTGTTTTAAGATGTGAACTCATTATATGTCCACTTTTTATTGCTATAATTGTAAATGGGAACTCATCAGATGTGTTTATCTATAAAGCGTTGTTACAACACAGAAACGGCTTTTTCTTTGAAATTACAAAACAATGTGTTTTTTCAAACATGTTGCATTTACAGCTATTAGGCAATTTATAATAATAAGTGCGTGTACATTTTAAAACACAACTATAAGTAATTCAGTATACTTTGAACATAATTAAGCATGTTTTACTAGAATTTTTGTAGCCATGCAAAAATCGCATATTAAATACAAAACGCAAAAATGATAAAGCGCAGTTTACAGGTCAATCTAAATTTCCGTGCACAACACATTACACTGTTGATATTTGATAATGTGTTTCGACGAAAAAAAATATACGGCAATTATTTATATTATGGATTACAGTTATGCTTTTATATATATATTATTATGCTTGTTGCAACAACCTACAAACATATATACATATTTGTGAAAGTTTTTGTGCGAGACAACTACTTGCACCATTGCATTTTAGGTAAAGTAAGACAGCTTTGCCGTTCAAAAAATACAAAAAAATACTTACATGATGTTTGTTGTTTACCATGCTTATAGTATTCCATTGCAATTTATATCTGCGACTACTTAACGCGCAAAGAAACCAAAGATCTGCACGCATAATTTTACTTTGTCAAAACCTGTAAAAGTTAATAACCCTTTTCGTTTGATGACTGCGGCATCCCTTTTTTTCGTCTTAAAGCTGTGTTTCTCGTATGCATAGTATATTTTGTTATAAGCTATGGTTTGCGATTTTTGTACTGTTTATAGGATCTTTAGTAATTTTATACACTTCGGATATATTCAAGTTATTATTATACCAAAAAAAAACACATTTGACGTATAAAACGTCATGCTCTTATTCGTTACTGCAAAATTGACGTAATTATTGTTACCTGTTTTTTTAAGTAAGAGTTTTTTTGTATATTGCGCGATTCAGCATATATACATATAAGTATAAAATATGTATTCTCAACACATAAAAAGCAAAAAATATAAGTTTTAAAGAAATATTTTTTACACCGAAGTATACGATGGTAATTTAAATGACGTATCATAATAAACATGTGTTCAAGTTAATCGCTATATCGCTTACAATGTATAACGCAAAACATAAAAACACAATTGCTGTACTATAAAATTAATAAAATGTGATTATACCTCAAAAACGTACATTATACTTGTTAATATCTTTTCGCTGATTTGTTTATCTAAAATTAAATTAGTATTTGCTAATAAACAAAAAAAAATACTAAAGGTAACTGGCAAAAAAAAAAAAAACTAACCAGTTTTAACCTGTTACTGCCGAATTGACGTTTTTTGTAGTTTTTAACAAGAGTTTGACGCACGAACTTACCCTATTGAGAGGTGCGAATTCTGCTTTTCGATTTTTTTTATATACAAAATACTATATCAAATACTTTTATAGAAGGGTAATTTTAAAAAAAGACTAAAAAAGTTTTTTTTCCTCTTTTTGTATTTTTATATATATAAAAATATATTTCCTTTAAGAGAAAAAAGTTTATGAAATTTGTCCTCAGATGATTCCCTTATAAAAAAGTGACAGTAGAAAGACAAAGATGTTTTTTATATGTATACTTCTTTACAAAAAAAATGTTAAAGCTAAAAGTAAGCTCTTGCCCCTAGCCAGCTCCCCAAGAGTCGAATTGTCATAGAAGAAGACTAGTAACAAGTTAACAAATTTGACAATAAAAAAAACAAAAAACAAAAAAAAAACTTAGACACATATTTTGTAACAAGCATAAAAAAAAACTTGTTTTTACAATTGTACAAAAAACAAAGACTTATTTTTAATCATAGTAACAATTTGTTTTTGTTTTTAATTTCGTCCTAAACGTATTATAAAGCTTTACCTGAAAAACGCCTTCGGAAGTTGTAAATAAGTGTTTAAATTACAGAAGGATAAAAAAATAAAATTCGGACTAGTTAGACTTTTTTTTGAAGATAAAGTTTAACATACCCCAACACGAACAAAGGTACTACCATGCAGTGGCGTATTTAGAGGGGGCTTGGGGGGCTGCAGCCCCCCCTCCAAAAAAAATTGCGCCCTGTGTTTAAGGGGGTCTAATTTCAGGGGCAGATTCTCGCAAAAATAGAGACTAGAGGAAAAATTTGTTTTTGTAAAAATTCTTAAAATTTTTTTTTATTTTATGTAAAATTAATTAATTTTATATTTAGAAGGTAAAAAAATTGCAGCCTCCCTCTTTGATTTTCCTTAGCTACGCCACTGCTACCATGCAAGGCAGGTAGTATAACATGAACATCTGCGCATCTTTATAGGCGTTGCTGTGCAATTTCTACGCGATGGTGTACTAATTTCTTATCCATTGATATATTTAATAATCAAAAACTTGACCAGAATAAGTCATCTCTGTATATATCACTATGCAAAAATACAAACACATACTAGAAGTAAATCAAAACAATTTTTTGCAGCTATAGACATTTCTAATATAAAGTTTTTGCACTTGTAATCGAAACTTAAATTTTTACAGTCACGAGATTAAATTTTTTTTATGTAACAATCTTATATATTTATTGGTATAAATATTTTACTTATTTTTTTTATCTGTACTTTTATTTTTTCTACTTTTAACGTTATAGGGAGGATCCCTTCCTCCCGTCCCCTTGCAATACACACACGCACTGTAGAACATAAACATATGATCAACCCAAAATCATATCGGCAATATAATAGCGAATGATATAACAAAATATATGCACAGAATGTGTCTGCATCGCAGACTATTTCATTAACAATATATGTGTCTTGTTATAGAATTCCATATTTTTACGAAAAATAAAAATGCAGCAGAAGAGTTCGCGAAAACCAGACACAGAACAAATAAGGATGGCATGTAAAAACAGATCTTAAAAAGATCTTGATCAAAAGCATTAGTTTAATATATTTATAATTCGTTGTTACCAAACTTCTTGCTTCTACAATCCGACGATTTACTGAATCAAAAGCAAAAATCAGGAGAAAGTATAATACAGCAGTACAGATTCGACAACAGAGCATTAAGAAGCAGTGGTTCAGGTCGGGTATCACTTTATCAAGCAGCGTAAAGATCACAAATGATAATGTCAGCAAGTGGCACAAACAAACAGAAATGTTCTTTTATTGTAATTACAGCAGGAATAATATAGGCACTTAATATCG
The DNA here is from genome assembly GCA_034694785.1 of Agrenia bidenticulata. NCBI lineage: Eukaryota > Metazoa > Arthropoda > Collembola > Entomobryomorpha > Isotomidae > Agrenia > Agrenia bidenticulata. Next base: position 19,147 of record JAQFYM010001723.1, on the reverse strand, counting down.
ACACAGCGCAAGTACCGACAAAAATGAGATGAGTCTAGCTGTGACCAGGGCAATTTGAATTTTTTTTAATGGCAAGGGGTACTACAATCAAAAAAACACATTTTTGCATTATAAGTTCGCATTTATAACGGACAGCGAGATAACTTGATCTTTTTATAGACAAAAGGAGACTAGAAATGAATTTAAAGAAGTAAACACGCAAAGAAAAGAATATAAAAATGTAGACAAGAAACTTTAATTGCGGCAAACTTAACGCAAAGCAATAACAAAACGTAAGCACATGAAGATACACAGAAACGTAAATCAAAATAGATATTACATGTAAAGTTAATTATATGTTAATTATTAGACAAATTTAACAAATATGACAGACACCATAAATAGAAATATTTGTTTTATGTATGGTTCAAGACATAGATGGATTATATATTCGATCTATAACAGTTATCGAGTAGTTTATTCACGCAAAGCAGCAAGGCAAGTACGCAACCAGAGCAACATAAAACTGGCAAATACACACAAAAGATGCACCAGTAAAAGGTAGCAGGTCAGAGGAACAAAATGCAGATAAAAATAAGTTCACAGAAGTTAAATTAGATAGTTATAGTAATACATGCGCCTAATGATAAATCGAAAATATTTCTACGTAAAAAAAAGCAAGAAAATGTTTTATATGTAGGAATGTAAGAGACATGCCCACAGAAAGATATTGTCAAAGAAAAAAGGTATAGATGAACAAACAAGTAAATTTTGCAAAAAGCAACAAATATTAAGTCTACGATGCAAGGAGTTACAAGAAAAATAAAAAAAACTAAAAAGGCAAAAATATCAAAAAATAAGCGTACTATTAAAAAAATACATAAAGGCTGCAAATACATAACTGAAGGGTCAAAAAGCTTTACGGTAACCGAATATCATGCCTATATGCAGAAAATACCTTTGTTAACACTAGATGAATAGTAAACATGCTTCTAATATCTTTTAAAGGCAAAGGCACATGTGTTGTTACAAAAATATAAAATTGATTACACGATATAACTACAAAGCGCATTTTGAACAATAAGGATGACGATAAAAAAATACTAGGGAGTCATAGACCTAGGGGTAATTTTTGTTTTACAACTATAATAATAGTAATAATGTTGAATTTGCTAGTAAAATATAAAAAGAATAAAAATAAAAAGTTTTGAATACTGATATGTAGCATAAAAAATAAGTAAGAGATTTTATTTATTGCATTAAAAAAAGTCTGTATTTTTGTATAAAGTAGTGTTACATTACGCGGCTCAGGAAACAATTACAATACTCCTTTTCTCATAAAAAACGATTATATGTTGACCTTTACAGGAAACCAAAAAGAAGTATTGCGGATGAGCGCAGTATAATAAACAAGCAGAAAAACCACGCCAAGAATTAATTATACTGTAGAGATGCCATATTAAAATTGACGATATGTGGTTACCACAATGACCACTAGACTTACAGAAAAAAAGTAATAAAAAAAAAATAAAAAAAAGTATAAAGAGTGATTTGCAGAAGGCTGGATACGAAATATAGTAGATGGACACATGAAGAGGCCGATATGATAATTTAAAACAGCTTTGACAGGATAAAGAACCCAGGGAAAAGGTCATTAGAAAATGTAAAAATACATAGGATGGCTGTGATGAAATAATAGTCGATCGATACGTTAAAGGTGCTTAAGGTGAACAGAAGAACAGTGGAATATGATTACAAAACTTAGTAAGTAGATTAATTTTGACATGTTATCTAGAGATGGCAAATACGGACGAGCAATAAAGATGAAATACGAAAAAAAATAGACGTGTAGAAAAATGAAAAAACAAAGTTCTGCATCGCATAAAATACTCCTAGTAGAGAACCCGTTAATAACAAACAAGCTTGGTGATTTTTCTTAAAAGAATAATAGCAGACTTTCGTATAAAAAACGCTGATGTATAAAAATAAAGCAATTAAAATATCATACAGTGTCATAGCGTCCCTGCGAACTTTTTGAAATTACAAAAATGGTGACCAACGTATATGAGTCGATCAAAGACAGTTTGACAAAATACTAGTGCACACATTTTGTTATATTGTATACATACAAATTAGACTGAATCTTTACTTAGCGTTTTGTTTAGTAAACTGTATATAAAGAATGAATATTGGTAAGTACCAATAAAAAAAACTACAATATGCTGACCCACTTGCCGCACGCACACTAGGTCGTATCTGTTTTGTACAACACAGATCAAGATTTTTTTAGTACAGCGTTTTCTAGAGAAGAATACATATAGTTTAAAAAAAAATTTTCTGGATCTGTTGTGAATACATGGATAAAATCATAAAAACCAAGAGTGATTTTTTGTGCCGAAAAAAGAAAAATACGATTTCAAGATAAGAACTCTTATACATTTATTAAACTGTATGCAAAAAAGTAAGTTTTTGCAATAAAAAAAGTTTTTAGGCATGTTATAGAAAAAATAAAATGCGCTATCTACAAAATTTTATACTTTATGCAAGTAGCCGCCACTAGAGACCGGATTTTTTTTGGGTGATTGTGTAAAAAAAAAGGTGATAACCAAAAAAAAAGCAGTATCAGATTTTTTATGTGTGGAACTAAAGATTAAATTTTAAATAAACATTTTTTGCAGTAGAGCCACACCGTTTTCGTTTTTCAATATTCGTTTTTATGGATATTTTTTTCAGGTGATCACCCGAATCACCTGAAAAATCCGGTCTCTAGCCGCCACTGAACATAAAAAAAAACAAACAATTTTTAAATGGCAAATAATTTTGCAACATATATAAGAATTTTGGGATAATAGAAAAACCGTTTTATATGCTTTTATAGGTAAACAAACATAATTTATTATATCAGATAAACACGCGGTAGTCTAATATACGTTCACTACGGGCTAATGCAGCCTTTTCTTATGGTGGCACGATAACAAAAAATATGTATTATGACCCTATATGCTTCTGTATAAAAACTTGTTTATTGTGTTGTCACAACTTAATGTTGAACACCTTCAAAAATTCCAGCATTGGGTTAAAATACACAAAAACAAAATATTAAGCGCAAAGAAAATGTACACATTTGAAACTGTCGTAAAGGACAAAAAAACAAAAAACCAAAATATTGTTATTGAAGGAGCAAGAGATTTACAGTATACACGTTGCAAACAAAAAAACATGACAAAACTTAAAGTAGTACAAAGACATAAAAGGTCTAGCTGCTCGACGCAACGTTTTTGCTTTGGGACCTTTGAAATTACAATTACGCTTGAAATTTAGATACTAAAAACACACTTGTGCGTTGAGCAAAAGCACGATATTAATAAAAAACAAAGACAAACAAGTTCGCGATAACAAGGTCGACAGACGACGAACAAAAAAACATTATACTTATAAACGGGGGCAGTGGCACGATGCGCGCACACAAAGTAAAATCAATTCTATAAACATATGTGAAATGCAATACAAAACGCCTCGTGATACATGTAAGATATTAAAATGCATGCAAGAATATACCGATGCGTCAAAGTATACAAAAACTAGTTTTATAATATAAAAAGCATTCGAAATATAGGAAATGATCTTGTAAGTACATATCTAATATTAAGCAAAAAAAAAACAACTCAGTAGTGTCGGTAGAAAGATCGGTATAAAACATCTATATGTCTCCTACAGAAAACAACTGTCATAGAAAAAGCAAGGTTTTTATTTATGAAAGTCAATATAATAAAAAAGACGCAACCTGACAATCATTGTAAGACAATGTTGTAAAGTATATAAAATAATATGTTTATATAGTTGTGTATATTTGCAAGTTTACAAAGTTTTTATTTCGCTACAAGACCCCAGACAAAAATTATGGTAGAAAGTTCGATAATAAAAGTAGTAAGGATACTTAAAAAATCTAATATACAATGAAAACTGCAAAGGGCAGGTCAAACTATCTTCTAAACAGTTACTTACACAAAAATCCGGAAATACGCTAGGATGTAGCCCATATACGTTTTTTTTAGATGACGCCCTTTATTACAAATGATGAACCCGAACAAGAAAATGTAATACCACATATAAAAGAACGCCAAAAACACACCTATGTACGACCAATAAAACGTCTACAAGCATATTAAGACAAAGAAATGGTAACAATGAAAACGGAAAGTTATAAGTGAAGAGTTAATGAAATCGTAAAAAAAAAGAACAAATAAAGACCGAAAAAATAGAAGTGAAAATTAATCTACCTGCGTTCGACACTACAATCAGTTTTTACACAGACATAGAACAATTAGATTTTTGTTAAACATTACAAAAATTTCGATTTAATATGATAGATGTAATACAAAAGCATGAAGTGTAAGCCTCTAAAACAATCTAAGTACATAAAAAAGCTGTGTACATAAAAACGGCTTCTGGATACAACACAAGTACAGTCATGCATATTAGAACAACAATAAAAACACTAGACTGACGCAGGTTACTAAGTACAAGATATTAAAAAGCGCCAACAAGAAACTTACGACGGAGAAAAAAATTATTATTGTTAAAAAGCATAAATGTATTGCGCAAATTGATTGAAATACGTCAAGCAAAGTGTATTTACTAATCAACTATAGATACCATCTTGTCAATATAAAAGACGAAAAAAGCGTCTAATGAACACAGCAAGGAATAAAAAAAAAAGAATAAAATACGAGAATAATCTAAGATGTTAAGAAAATAAAAAAAAATGTAAAAAAAAAACCAGGCGTCGAGGGCAAAACCGTTTTAAACGGGAAACAACTAGAACGGAAAAGCAAAAGTAGAACCCGAAGATGACATAAAAAAACGGCAAACACACGCGGGTTTACTGCACAAAGTGTTGCTATATACTGCAATAGTCTGCACCCGGCTGTATTTGTCTTGGTAAGAAAGCCATATTGTACCGCATCGAATTGAAGCAGAAAATTTACTCAAAGGATCAGGATCAGTGAGAGTCAAGAGGATAGGTTGCAAAAAGTGTTATTAGATAAAACATAAGCATTCAAAAAATAGTAAATAAAAATGGGGTAGTCTCGCCTACGTCTGTGATCACAATGCTAATAGATGGCAAAGAGGCCGTGGCATATATAGAAATTATGTAAAAGAACACTATACATGGGGTTATACACACATATAAATAGTTTTTCATTTAGTTTGCCATACGATACCTAAATACTCAAAACATAAAAAATATGCCTTTGGGACAATTTTATTAAATGGATATCTTTTGCATTTTTTAACAAAAAAAATTGCAAGGTTACGTAAGAATTTTTTTAGATGTATAAATAAAAACTGTTAAGTTTGTTAAGTACAATACGAAAAGACGCATATTCGTATATTAAAGTTAGTAAATACGTAGCAGATGTTGCTAAACATAGATATTTATGGCACAAATTAATAAAAAAAAAGCTTTTTTAATCAAAAACAACTATACAAAGTTTTTTGCATGATTACTTTTAATGATCAAAGTATGATACTTTTAAATCTTTACGACTTAACAATTAAACAAAAAAATAATAGGCAACGGAAAGAATATAGACGCAATTTTTAAAAAACAATATGTATAACAAAAATGTATAAAGTCGTATTTACGCAAAACAAAACAACCAATCTAGTTTTCAATATACCTGTGATGTCTATACAAAGCACGAGGAATAAACTCGTGGTGGCTACATTGCTTTTGTAGACACATTTTGTTTTTTTGATTTTTTCTACAACTGTTTTTTGTAGAAAAAGTGTAAATAAAAGGCAAAGAAGCTTACTTGTACAAAAACAGTAAAATTTGTACCGCTTCAGTATCTGCAAACTTTTTTTTTATGCGGTTAAACATTACATCTATATAAATCGTGTGACACTTTATGTTTTTGTATATAAATGCATTTATAAGATACTTGATTTTAACCAAAAACTTACTTAAAAAAAAGTTTAAACATTGTGAAGCATTTAAAACTTGCTTAAACGGTTTAATGTATTATTTTGTGTTTTTAAAAAAATGTTTAAACTCCTTAATTTTAAAAAGAATATCTAACAGGTAAAAATAAATCAAAACTTTATGTACTATTTACGATTTAAGCTAACAACTAATTACCATTAAGGCCATATTCGACCCATACCAATTACATTAAAATATTTTATAGTTTTTAATATACAAAAAAGGCTTGAATTTTTCTAAAACGAACACTCAATTGACTTACGTCAGTAAGTCCGACTATGAAACGTTTTCGTGTTAACTGTAGAGGTATACTTAAAATTACATACATATTTTGGTACAGTCGGCAATTGCATATTAAAGGCTAATGTTGTTTAATGACAGAATAATTTGTCAGAGCAGATAAAAACACATGCATTGAGCTATGTCAAAGGTGATGTTTTTTAACTCACTTTGTTAGCCAATAACTACACAAAAAGATTCACATTTTTTTTCGGTTTTTGTCGTGTATATTAAACTGCGGTTTATATTCATCTTATTTATTTTCTTTAGTTTGACAAAAGACATGTAGTTATCGGGATCAGTTAATATCGACAGTGTTTTTACATTCGATTGCACTATTATAATAGTTGTGGTTGTGTCTTTGCTCATTTTATTGTGTTAACAGCAAAGTACTTTGGCTTTATTATCGACTGTCTTCTATTTGTAACACCACACCAATACCTACAAAGAATTTTTACAAACAAAAAAAGAAGCCGATTAATATGCTCATAACATTTTTTGCAGCACGTTGCAAAAGCATAATGCGTTTTAATTTTTTGTGTAGAACAACATAAAAAAACATTTTTTTATAGCTATTACGACTTTTCTAATTAAAGAGATAAAGACACGAACGTTTTATGACAATAATTATTTTAGAGAATCTGGACTGCAAATGACTTGACCTAATTCATTTTAATACAAGTTTTTTGTCGCGTAGCATATAAAAATCTTTTAGTTTTATGTTTTTGCAGCATTGTATAATAACTAAAAATAGTAAAGTTGTAACCGTAATGAACAGAAAAACGTTTTGTGCTTTGTTTTTTTTTTGCAAGATGCACATTAACTATATTAATTAACTCTTTATTAATGCATCCCCCAAATAAAAAAACTCTTATACTGCATTTTTGACCTTTTTGTTTCTTTGAAGCATTTTTCGGAAAAATTTGCGCATAATCAGCTTTCACATGTTAAATATGTAAATAACGAAAACTCTATATTAGCGTGTCGAAAATCATACACTGTGCCACGTTATTAGAGGCGTAAAAATAGCGAAAAAAAGCAGAAGACAATTTAAAACTGGAATATGTTTTTTTTAATGGATAATATCAGTGAAGTATAATCCCGTTTTTCTAAAGGTTCTTTGACTATGTAATTTCCTCTACTAGGAAAAAGAAAACATTTTTCACACTTATATTACAAATACTGTCAATTATATTTGATGCAAAAAAATATCGCGTTTTTAAACCAAAAAATTTTTATTATATCGTATTTATACACCAACTTCGAGTAAAAGTCAAGTACTTAAAACTAATATGCTAAAAGTTGCTTACTATTGCACTAATAATTTAGATGTTTGCTTCACCTGCAATTATGACCAAAAAAACATTTTTTTAAAATATACTAGCCAGTCGTACACATTTAGAAAATTAAAAGGTTTGCAATATGTTATACAATTACAAACACGGTTTGAAAAACTGTAAAATTCCGAAAAAAACATAATATTTTTATCCTTATATGCAATTCTGGAACACATCAAAATATTAAATATTTTGTAAAAAGCGGCTTACATAAAATACGAGTTTTTTGAGAATCAAAGTTAGAAATTCCTTTTTATTTATTGTATAATCGCCTTTTTAAAAAAAACAATAATTTTTGTATTACTGTAAAACAAAGTTTTTGTTAAACTATAATCAACATCATGAACAAGTACGTATCCAAATGGGGGTTAAGTGGTTTAAACTTTACCCTCCCCCGTTAAAAAAATGCTTGCCCTAATTTAAAAAAAAAAAATCTTTATAGATAAAAGTTTTGTTTTATACCCTATTACCCCGTAAAATATTTCAACAGATGAAAAAATATTATAATAATTCTTTTAAATCAGGAGAATTTGTCGGAATACAAATTTGTATACTTTTTGACTTGAACCGTCCCACCTCCTGTTAAAATAAATCCGGATACACCACTGGCATAAACATTATTTTTGTTTTTGTAATGCGTTTTTCTTACAGCCTTTACATTTAAAAAATACAAAATGATTTTATTAGCATAAATGTATATTATAGTGCAATCTGAGTGGAGCTCAACATTTTAGCTACACTATACGCAATAGACGGTGAAATGTCAAATATAATAAGTTTTTTGAACCTGTATTTAAATCGAAACTTTTTGAAAATCAACTACAAGTGTCGTAAAGAAAAACAAGCCAAGCACCATTTAGTTTATATGAGAACATATATTTCAATGTGACCGAATACCAGCACGTAGATATTTGATACCATATTTTGTTATTCGGTTGAATTATACGGCTTGCTGGGTAAAAAAATAAACAATACATGTAAGATTTTTTTTTTTTGAGTAACCCTAGTAGTATTTGGGATGCCATTTAACTGAAAGTATTTAAGAAAACAAATTCAGCATGTTATTATTAACAAAAAAAAATTGTCTTGTTGCTTATAGATTAAATCATTTAGGAACGCTATTTTGTATTATACGTAAATTGTATTGTATATACGAGATTTCAAGATTTAACAGGGTTGTGTTCTTTTTAAACTGTAATGAGTATCTTGTTTGTAAAATGTAACAAAAAAAATATTGAGTACATTTATATTACAGCTGGTATTATATGTTAGTTACAAAATAGATTACTGTACAAAAATGCCAAATACTTGCATTTTGAATGTTAAAAAAGGTATAAGTACTACGTTAAATACTTTGTATTAGTCGCCGGCTTCATATACAGCAAAACTTATTAACATACAGTGGTATGATATAGCCAATATATTTTTTTTCTACATTTTTGCATAAACGAGCAATATTTTTTGCGCCGTAAATCAATTCACGTAGTGAAATTACTATATCGTACGTTTTCTATTTATTAAGAATGAGATTTTATTTCTACAGGTGCCAAAAATAAACTTAGAATTTTATTTTAACAAACTAGGAATATAATCCTTTTTTTTTGTAGAAAAATATACAAAAACCTGTCGCATACACGGTGCATACTTATGTCATTATAATTGTATGCTTGTATTAAACATTGTTATAGTAAAGCATAAAAAATTTTAAACTGTCTGTTTATAAAGCGTAAAGGGGCCTCTTACATCAATTGAAGACATAAAAGATTATTATTTTTGAGCAAAGTATGCTGCGTGTTTATCAGAGGATTTGCAAGTGCAATCTGGATGTAATAATCGTATTTTTAGTAGATGAATGAATTTTAACGTTTTAATATACAGTACATTTTCCTAATGAGAACACTTGTATGCAAATTTTTTGTATGTGTACATACGAGTCAAATGTATACATTCCCTACTATCTTATTACGATAAAACCTACTTATTGTGCACACGCATAACTTATATAGATTTACTGTATCTACGTTTGGCACTTGTTTCATTTTATGTTATGCTGAGATTGTCCGATGGAAAAAGAAGGGTATGGTTTAGTTTCGCTGGACATACTAACCGAATTTATCCCATTGCGTATATATTCTATGATTCAAATAAGTCTGGATAATGCTTAATGTTAAAGCCTTAGAAATGCTGCTATTGCGTCGCGGTATTGCAAAATCTAGCTTGCTACGCGTTTAATTCTTATGCGGCCATAACCTTTTAAAGGGGTCTTTGTGGTATCACTAACCTTATCAAGATTTTTTTTTGCGTTGCGAATAGACACAAATATAGTTTTTTACGGATAAAAAGAAGCAATTTAAACAGAAATATTTACTTGCAATATTCGTAATATAACTGAAATGAGGTATTTCATACTATGGTAAATTATAAATCAAAATAAAAGTATCAGAGAAAAAAATAACGTGAACGGCTTAAGAGCCCATTAATCAAGAATTAATTCTATAATTCACTATTGGGAAGAAAAACTTCTATTGAAAGGTAAATATACTATTTTTTTAACTTTAACTGTTGGATAAGCGGGTCGAGTTAGTTTGCTTTTTTTATAAAACTATTTTTCGACTAATATTTATTTAAGTTTTACTTTTTATTTGTTTCTTATCTTATCGTAAACATTTGCCTAGATAATATTTTCTATCTTTTGATAAGATATTTATGTAACAAATCGCTCTATCTTTTTAATACTAGAGGTTCGTAGGCTTACGTCATTACAACCTAGTTCTTGTATGGTGCGGCGCAGATGCCTCATCTACAGTTGCAAGCCTAATTTCCGCTTAGGAGCATAGCGACGCCAGAGCGTATTCAAAGCTCACGTCTTGCTCGGCATCAGTACCGAGAGAAAGGTAAGCAATTTCCGATGTCAAGGTGGCGCAGTTAGTTATAATGTCTTTAGATTATATTTTCATTTTCTAGCTTTACGAAGTAAATGTCTTGTAAGGGGTTTTGACATACTACACCTGCCGAAATATTTTCTTTGGCATCTTTGGAACTCTAACGTTTATTTCTCATTTACACGGTTGATCCACATTTATATCTTATTGGTTGTGAATGTTGTCTAGTAAATTTCTTTCTATATTTTATCTATGTTTCTATACTAATTTTTATTTATTCTGATTTATTGCTATGTTTGGTGTGGTATCGATGTCTCTGTGATACATTTTGTTATATGCATCTACTAAATTTTTAAGGACTATACGTGCTGGTTTTCCCATATTTTGCATTGCATTGCGCAATGTCTTGTTCACCGTAACAAGAAAACCAATATCGTAGGTAAAATACGCTTTCGTGTGTCTATGCTCTATTTTTTATGCGGCTAGTAGGTCATTTAGTTTTTTGTTACTGGATGTCTTGCCGTTATCCGTTTGTAGTGTTTTAAGTAAATTAGTTTATATAACTCCTACTCAATACTACTATCTAGCTAGCTTCTATAGTTGTAAGTTGTTATGCCCACACTTTACGGGTAAAATAGTCAATTACCATATCTTATTTTTCATTTTCACCTAGTCCATTTAATCACAAGCCACAATATCACCTGGTTGCTCCAATGTAACAAATCAACATAAATTCCCGTTATTTTTATGTCTTGATAAACTGATCTTGCAGTTTCTTAATATTTTGGCAATTTTAAATTTTGCGTATTTTTAACCCCTTATTTTTGATTGCCCTTTGGGGTGATTTCCGATGATTGAATTTAACGTGTGCAGAGATGACAGCTTTGCGTATACTTTGTTCTGAGGGTGTGATTTGTGGCTGAGTAGTGCATGCTATTTGCTGTAGTGTATAGTCGAAGCTCCGTATGCAATCTCTGTTTTTCATGTGATCAACAATTGCCATCCCGGAATATAGAGAGTTATCCTCTTTAACGCACAAGCTGGGTGTAGTTATACCGGGTTTTCTGCATTCATACGTTCTAAATTTTTTCCTGTTATAAAATGAAAGCTTCTTTGTTTGCCTCTAGAATCAATATCTGTGCATTCCTCTGTATATGCAGTTTCCAGAGATGTGATGCCGCGAGCTTCCGTTTTGATCATTTTTACCCCTGTCCTGTAGCAGTCAATATAGTCAAACCTTGCAGAACGGTCGAACCAACGATGAATGCGAGCACTTCCAAAACCTAATTTTGTTTTTACAGTTTCCATTGCCTTGTGATCTGTGTATAATAAAATTTTCATCTAATAAAATAATACTGCGATTTTTCTATTGCCCAAGGGTGGCAAGAACATCTCTTTCTGTTATAGAATAATTTCTTTCTGTAGGTCTGAGACTTCTTACAATGTAAGCTACCGCTTTTATATTTTATAGCAAAACTGCGCCAATTCCAACTGCAATTGCATCACTTTCGAGCGTGCAGGAGCCACAGAAATCAGGTTAAAATAGACTATAATTATCTGAATAAGCTTTTAGTTTGTATTTAATGCTTTCCCTAAGTCAATATACCATTTAAACGCCGTATCCTTTTTAAGTAAGTAACAAAATGGCCTAAGATGTTCAGTGAGATGCCTTATAAATATTCTGTCATCATTATGCATACCTAGGAATTACCTTTGCTATGTCTTGTTTTATGGTTAAGCAAAATTAGCAATCCCTTGTTTTTTATATTTTTGGTATAGCTTTGTTATAGCATAGTTTAAATCTTTTAAAAAGCCTTTTTTTATTACACACGGGATAATTTTTTTCCTTATTGATGTCCAGCCCGTTTGTTTTAAGTCGCTTTATAACCTCCTGAAAGTTAATATTTAAATCTTCTTTCGTATCTCCAAAAATTAAAATGTCATCAAAATAGCAAAACATTTTTCACCTGTATTTCCTAAACACATGAACATGTTTTTCGAAAAAATGGCAGTGGCTTTTTTGAACTGTGGTGCATTCTTTTGAAGTGCATCAATCTGTTTTCTCAAAAAAGCTATCTTTTCTCTGTCATCAGATTTAAATATAACCTGGAAAAATGCCTCCTTGCAAATCTGTTGATATAAAATAGCTCTTGTTGCGAAGCTCATAACTAGTATAATAATTTTAATTATTTTAAAATTTTCATGGCAAACAAGATCATTTATTCTGCGTAAGTCTACTGTAACCTTAATTTTCCATTGATTTTTCGTTGTAATACAACCGGAGTCAGTTACGAAGATTTTCTAGTTGGTACAAACGCGTGTTTTGTAAGGTCTTTCACTAGGTTTTTAAGCTAACATTGATCCCTAAATGAGTTTTTTTTACGTGTCCAATAAACCGGGTTACTTTGACCAATATTTATGACACACATGAATGGTAGATTGAGTAATCCTGAACTGTTACTGAATGATGTACCCTTTAGAATTATTTCGGATAAAGTATTTTCTATGATATAAAATTTCACTTTTAAACTTTTTAACATCATCTTCTGCAAATATTTTATTGTATCTTGAGCAAGCTATATTTGTGCCATCTAACTAAGGTGAATTTTATGTCACATGCGAATAATGTAAGATTTTGAAAATTTGTAGTAATCCTGACAAAACACAAAGTTTGATGCGCCAGTGGCAATAACTACCTTGCATTTTTTTTCATTTAAGAAAATGTCCGAATATTCATCTTGATCATTTATGTTCCAGTCGGTACGTTTGTCCATAAAAACCGTCTTATTTAGACACTCTGGTAATTTGTGGCCTTCTTTTAAACATAAAACATTTGATGACTGTGGTTGACTGTTTGCGTGCTTTATTTCTACAAATTGCTTTAACATGGTCTATCATTTTGCAATATGTGCAAATTGATCTTATTATCTTTTTTGTTTTGTTTCGAATACTCTCTGATCTTTTTTCTCATCAATTCTTGAATTTGCAGTTTTAAATCTTCATATCCTTCAACTCTTTCTATAAAAATTTCAATACGTCGAATCATTATAATATGCAAGATTCTGCAATGTTGATGTTAGTCTCAATTGCCTTATATGCTTTCAAAATTCTTTTATATTTTTTACTTTTACCATGGCGAATTTATGCAGCCGTCTAGATATTGACCCCAATGTTTTGCATTGTATGATTTAATAGGTATTATCGACTCTCTTGTTCAGTTATCAACAATTTTAAGTTATTTCTGACCATTATTACACACATTCCGTCTTATTAAATAGTGATAAGTCGTAAAAATTAAAGTCTTGTGTAGCTTTTAGTATATCATTGCATATCTTGGCTCAACAAAAATTTGTTTGCAAACAAATCCTTACCTGTAATTTTGGAGAGCGTAAGCCGAACATTTATCAACTATATTTTTGTCGTAAAAAGTATTTTCCCCTTCCATTTTTTTTTTCCTACTACAGGTTCTTTTGTAATCAAAAGCAAGGCAAAGGTCTGAAATGACTAGCATAATCTGGTGCATGCGCAGCAGCGTTGAGTTAGCGGTTTGAATTAGTTTTCTTTTGAAGAAATCCTATTTTTGGTACTAATATGTATTTAAGTTTTACTTTATATTTGCTTCTTATCTTATCTAACCCAATTTGCCTAGATATGTGTTTCTATTGTTTGCAAAGAAAATCCGTTGTAAAATCGCTCTTTTTTACACATTGTAGTGGTTTTCAGGCTGTTCTTTAAAAAAGCCCGTCATGCCTTCAGCGCTGATGCCTTGCCTACGGTCAGACCCCAAAATCCCACTCCAGGAGCGATGCACCGCCAGAGCGCACATTGCCGATCACGTCCTTGCTCGGCATCATCACCAAGAGAGAAAAACCCAAAAAAAACTATTTGTTATTACTAGCGCTCTTCTGCTTTGTGGTTTATTGAATTTAAAAAAAATCATAATAGTATATTTTATAATTGCTATAATTCTGTTTTTGTGCTCCGCTAAAAACAAATCATCACATAACCTGTTTGTAAAATCAGTGTTGTGTGTATGGTATTCATAGTTTTATACAATATGGGATTTTCTATTATGTTTTTGTTAAATACGCGAACATAAACATCTTTAGAAAAAAATTGACTTTACTTTGAGCTTCCGTGCTTATAAAAAACAGTTTCAATACAAAATGTTTACAAATAAGCATAATTATTACAATTTTATTCTCAATAATTAATAATTTTTTAGTTGATTAAAATTAGGGATAGGTAACTATCACTTATTACTAATAATCGAATAATTATTAAATTATCTATATTATTAATCTATCTTTTGGAGGTAAATTAAATACATTAATTCAATTTAATATATTAATCTGTCACAATATATGATACAAAATATAATTAATTTAAATACAAAAAAAAAGGATTTTTATAAAAAGTGCTATTACCATGTCGTAAATATGCAATCGAAATCTACATAAAATACGCTCAAAATAAAACTTATATTTTTAATTTACTTTTTTTCCTGTGTGAAAGCGTTTTTTGTTTTAAACGAGGTTATGTTCCTTAGTCAGCGTCATAAGTCGTTTCAATAAATTATGGTCTATATTGCTGTTTGGTTTGTATTAGTATTTACGTGCTTTTACTATAATCATAAGTACCAGAAATGGTTAGCAATGTCAGTTGTGGATGTCAAGTTTATTATTTTTCACTTGGTACTGCAACCATTTAAAGTATTTGTTGGATTTTTTGATTGGCATTGCGGGCTATATAATCTGTATCATAATCTAATATTCATTATGTTTTATTACCATCAAACAATAATGCATTGTGTATTTTTGTATTTTTCTGTATCAAAACTAACTTATTTTTTTACATTTATAATACAAAACTCTGTAAGTATTTGCTATTCGCATGTTTTACTATAATTTCGCAGACGAAGTAGAGCCCATTAAGATGAAAAAAGACTTTTATTATTTTAAACGAGTTATACAGTAAAATAAACAGTATTTGTGTTTAAAAAGTACCACAATTGTTTTGCTATGTAGATTTTATACAACATACATTTTGAAAAACAACAAACCAAAAATTATAGAGTTCTAAATATAGTATTTTTGTAGGAGTTTATTTTCATATTAAGATTGATGTGGTATTCTACAAACAATCACGGTTTCTACAAAGACACTGCACATTATTATTTATCTAAATTGTTTTTCGTTGATATTTTTTGCGACAATTCATCCCTTTACAGATTCAAAGAATAAACATCACTGTTACATGTTTAAAAGCGAAAAACCAATGCGTAAAAATATTTCGCACATATGTTTTGCTTTTACGCTGTAAACTAGCAAAATGACTTCCGCACATTAATGTAAAAAAAGTATTTTAAAAATAAGATTAAACCCACTGGCTAGATATGCGTAATTTATGTCTGCGTACTAACGTTATTTGATACTTTAAACACTGTTCGTTTACTCAGTTCTATACAAGGAACTACAAAAAAATATATCATAATAGAAGAAATAAAATAATAAACAGATGATTACTATATATTGAAAAGAAATACACAGGTTATTGTTTTTTCACATGGTCTTTTGCTCGCGTAATATTGCTTTCGCTGTGTCTAGGGCACAACGTTTTAATAGAAAACTTTTCGCGAAAGTTAAACTGTTGAGGTAAGCTATATAGCATAAATATTCTGTTTCAATCGTTACTCGATTTAAGTTCTACACTTTTAATAAAAACAATCCAGTAATGTAAGTCGCGTTGTTAAAATGGAAAGGTACATTGTAGTTGGGATTAGTGCAAAAACAAGCAAGTTGGTGGAATTACGAGCTTAGCTTATATTTTTAATAAATATAAGCCAAGCTCGTAGTTCCACTTCCTTGTTGTTCTTTTTTTCACTACTCCCAACTTAAATGTACCTTTCCATTTTAACAATGCGACCTTTATTAGTTGAGTGAGGATAGAAATTGATACGAGAAGCGTTAGCCAACGCATATAATAAAAAATTTTCTGCTTATATAATTTTTTTTAAAAAGTATTTTTTCCTCTGTGCTTTAGTAAACTCTTGATATTGTCTTCTTTAGGCTATTTAGTGTGTCTTTATTGAATTATGTTTCCCTTATTTTTTTAGCTTTATTATACCCTAACCTTTCCTTTTTGTTTTCCTATATTGTTTATGTTTATGGTAGGTTTTGCGGATTTAAATTTTTCGTATGATTCCAATTTTTGTTTCTGTGCCCACTGTATGAGGCAATTTTTTGTTTTCAAATTTACGTGTTTGTAGTATTTCTCAGGCATGACGCTTGCCCAATATGTAAGTATTTAATTTTGGATTATTCGCGTTTTAAAAAGTATATAAAGTATCAAACTTTTTTTTTTGTGAATTATAAAAAGCAAAGGCTGAATTTTTCTATTTGATTCCTTTGACAAGCAAAATTGCACTTTTAATATAGCGGGGGCAAATAATTGGATTATTGATTAATTTCCGATGATATTCAGTTTTACAATAAAATGCGAATTTTTTTTTAACGTACATATTTTCAACATTGGCAATATTAATTCCTTTTATTAACATTTTACTAAAATTAAAATATATATTATTTTGTGTTTATTAAAAATTTTTTACACGTTAGTAAATTTACTGCAATTCAAAAAAAAAAAAAATTCAAAACTTGGTATTTATTATAAAGTTAAATTTTGTGTTAAAAATATTGACAGGAAAAAGTGTTTTGTATTTTCTTTATTATATTTTAGACACATTAACCCCTCTTAAATTTGCTATTTTAATTTATACTTTCTTTTTTTTCTGGTTTTAGCATTTGCCTACAATGTCTAAAATTTTTTTCTGCTTTAAACTAGAAAGTGTAAAACTTTACTTGTATTATTGTAAAAGCGAATTATAGATATCAATACAATACATTTTTGGGGGGGGGGGTAAAAAATGAGATATAAATTACAGGAGAGCCCTTTAAACAGTATCTTTGGCATACAAATAAATTTAATTTGCATTAATATGCGTAATTATAATAATTTATTGAATAATATTATTACCCATCCCTTTAGTAAATACATTTAAAAAATACATTTATTAATAAACAGATTTAAGGCCAGATAAAAAATATATGATTAATCTTGGCATTTTAATTATGTTTTACACACACGCCAGGCCATTTACTACACTGTGTTTTCTTATACACATTGGATGTATTTATCTATTTTCTAACCTACTGATTGTTACAGTTACACATGTCTTAGCGTATTAAAATATTTTACAAGTTATGAGATTGTCGCTGCTCGTATTTTACTAGTAAAAAAAGGAGTCACCTGCAAATTAAGCATCACAAATACACCTTATTTTTACAAATATGAATTTCAACATGTTTACAAAAACAGATTTATTTGGAACTATTCGCACAAATAGGCAAAAAAATGAATGAAATGGTTGCAAACGCTTACTAGGTTTTTTTTAAAAAACGTTATCATATTATAGTTGTTTCTTAAGAGCAGATAATCGTAAATAGTAATGAAAAAAACGTAATAGTTGATATAATGTCACAGGTATATGTATAAGACTACGTATTTTATTGCTTTCTAAATATAAAAAAATATTCCTATCTTACTAGTTTTTCATAATTAGTGTATTGATTTAATTTGTTTCTTGCAACTTGGGCAACGACTTTTTTTGTTAGTCTTAAAATATAGCTAGGGGTTAACAAAAAGAAAAATCATAAAAAACGAGCTATATAAATTATTATTTAAAAGATGTTGCAAACTAAGTTTTCTGTACATATGTACACCTTTTTCTAATTATAAAATTCCAACCTATTATCTCGTATTAATTTTTTTTTTTGATTAAACGATTTTTTGTCTTTTACATTTTTAAGACTAAAATACTTTTAATAATCAATATGTATAACATTGTGCGTATTTGTGTATACAATACCTGCTAACAAATACTTATTTTTTAGTATTGTTTTTTTTTGAGGTTTTAGCCGTACGTCTACCAGGTTTTTTATGATCATATCCATCTTTTGAAATTAAATACTAATAGGTAGTCATTCTTGGTAAGATTTTGTAGCAACGAAGTGTTTTTTTTTCGCTCATGTAGTATTTTGTATTGTTTTTACAGTTAACGGAAATTCTTAGCTTTTAGTTTTACTGCATTTTAATTGGTTAAACATATAATATGATTTTTGATGGCATCCAAATAATACAACCCACATCAGCAGCAAGTAAAATGTCCACATTGCGTGTATATGAGAAATTGCGGGTTTTATTTAAACAGCTTTTTTTAAAACCATCTAAATCTGTTTGTTTCTTTGTGTCGTGTAAAAAAAACTAAGATAAATCATTAGCAAAGATGTAATGCGCGAACAAATCTCTGCAAATACATGCAAGTATTGGTAAACAGTAATTGTTTGCATTTATATCTGACAACCCTTTTTTAATTGTTTTTCAACCTTAAGGCAATATTAACCGCCTTCAATTACATAAAACTAAAGAATCGAGTTATTTCATTTTTTTTACTAGATAGCTGATAACACATTTTATTGTACTGTGTTGACGTTTTTAGACGTATATCCCAGTAAATTCCTATTGTATCCATTACTATAATCTGTTGGATGTTGGATGTTTTTCTAGCGTTTTACAAAATGTTCACCAACTATACCGCAGGCGCGTAACAAGGGGGACGGGGG
>JAQFYM010001722.1:0-29944 GCA_034694785.1 Agrenia bidenticulata | reverse complement strand
AAAAAAAAAATAATAAATAAAGAAAAAAAAAAAATAGGAAAGCAAGAAAGAAAGAAAGGACGAAAGAAAGAAAATAGACAAACAAAATACAAAGAGAGAAAAACAAGTAAAAGAAGACAGAAAAAAAGGAGGAAAGATAGAAAGAAAGACTGAATACGTTAATGAATGAGTGTCCGGAATAAAGAGGTAACGAAAGACAGAAAAAAACAAGCTATATAGAAAGCAAGAAAGCAAGACTGAAAAAATTAAATAAAAAAAGATAAAAAGATAACAAGAAAGAAAGAAAGAAAGGAAAGAGGAAAGAAACGCAACAATAAATAATAAAAAAATAAAGAAAAAAAGAAAAAAAAACAAAGGTGGAAGAAGGGAAAGAAGAAAGAAAAATTATTTATAATAAAGAAAAAATATATCAAAGGACAAGGCAAAGACACGTAAACAATACAAAGGATAAGATAGTATATGGCATGTTATATAACAGCTAGGAAGACATAAAAAGCTTTAAAGGAATAAAAAAATAATTGTATTTATAAGAAAAATAAAAGCAAGATAGGACGTTTGAGGAAAGAATGGTACAAACAACAACAAAAAACATGGATGGCATAAAAAACAAAAACAAATATAAATACAGTTACAAGAGCAACATTCGGTACATACCAAGAACAGTTACAAGACTAAAAACTACTTCAATACGCGTTATTAGTTTTGTGCAAAGAATTATTTTGTTTGCTATTGTGCATCGTAGTTTGCAGACCATATCTTAAGCCTTTAAAAAAGTGCGTTCTGAAAACAAATCAGGTTTTTTTGCAAAAAAAAAGAGTATTTTAATTTTTCTAAAATATAAAAATAAATTATAATCGAAATTAATAAATGCTTGATGTGGTGCATAGATTGCATGTTTTATTGTCTGTGTTAACTTTTTTTTTGTTTGTTGCAAATCATACATTGTTGTATTACAAAGCAGATATTATCAGTGGAAGATTTTTGGTAACTTGTTTTTTGTCAAATCTGCAGGGAAGATATTACAAGATAGAGGCTCAAGGCGACCTTTTTTTTGCCCACGTTTTTTTTTGCCAAATTTTTTTAGTTGTAGTCGTACGAAAATCCTTTTTTTTACTGTAAATTAGAGCTGCTGCCTACACTTAAGTAAAAAGCTACGTTAAATAAACTGCAAATATAGACTCTTTTGTAACATATATTTATTTAATTATTGCAGGTACACACTTTAATTTTGTAGAAATATACATAAATCGCACAGTAACAATATGTCAACACACATAAAAAAACGAAAGCCACAAAGCAATTTGCAAAAAGGTAATTTTAAAGCTTTTATATAACATTGGTAAAATTATACATTTAGGTGTATATTTGTGCAACAAAACATTTTACTAACATACCTTTATGCAAGATGGTTTATGATTCGTGAAAAGTGAAACCTTATACTCAGCATAAAAATGATTTTTTACTAAGTGTTTATTTTATCAAGCATCCATCTTCTAAAAAAAACTTTGATAACGGTTTTAAGCGTTGCAGCATAAACTAATACACAAATAAAGCAGAAAAAAATATTTTAAAGCCAGTTATAAGTACACTTATACATACAAAAAAAGCGCAATTGCACTTGCAATAAACAGGTGTCCTTATGACGTATTTACATGAGACAGGTCTAATACAAACACAACATCCGTATTACCAAGAACAACGTATAACTAGAGTAAAAGTGTTAGGTTTACAAAGTTTGTTGTCAGTACGCATGGTGCAATGAGGAAACGAATAACGTACATTGACAATTGCTACGGCTTTACTTAAATAAAGTGTGCAAAATCAGATTTGTTGCATATTAGTTTTAATGCAAGGTTTACTTTAATTCTGTCTTTTAATACACTAAAACAAAAAAAAAAAGCTTTTCATCGCAGTGTTTTTTGTAAAAAAAAAACAATAATTATTGTTTTTTCGTGTGATAATATTATATAATGAATTAAAAATGATTTAGAAAAGTAATAATAAAAAAAAACGTGCGCGAATGTATGTTAACTAAGTATATTTTTTATGTATAAATTTATAAAATACTTTTTTTTCCTAAGCAGTTTTTTACGTAATTTTCTTATAAGAAGTGTACATATTAAGCTAAAAAAGCGCCTGCATATTTCTTTTACAAAATTCATGAAAAAAACTAAAACATAAATTCTTTGGGTTTTGTAAATATATGATTTTTTTTATATACCGCCTGTACTAATGTAGCCGTATTTACATAAACCTTTCAGTTGTTTTTAGAAACAAAAGTAGTGGCTGGTTTGTTCGTTTTTTTAGACTGCTGCATTTTGTTTTAATTTGGACTTTAAAACTTAGAATTGCCATTTTTTCAAGCAGTGCTTATTTACGTTGTGTTATATACATTTTTTAAGACTTCAGAATTGATATGTACCACTTTCATAGACTAAAAAGAGTCTAGCTAGATTTTCTAGCACTTTACAAAAAAGCAGTGCGTTAAAGGCATTGTTAAAGTAATTGCCACTAGCCCTGTTACAACAAATATTTATAGAGGCCCGTAGCCAATGGCTTTTTTCCTTAACCGCAAATGCCTATTTTTACGAGGCCTTCTGTTGTTATTCACACATGGCAGCAGCTGTGGACTAACAACGACTATTTAGCGGAACAAAGTTGAAAAATATAATATAAACGACATTATATTAATTTATACAAACAATATTAAAGCAAAAAATTTTTAAAAGTTTTTTATTGCTAAAAAATCTATTAGTCTGTAGCATAAAAATTTTTTAACACGGAAATCAAAAATAGGCCTCTTTTAAGGATGCCCCGGGGAGAATTGCCTCTTTTGCCCCCCTAGTATGCTACAGATTTCCGTGTCTTTTTTGAGACTGATAAGCAATGTCGAGGTCATAAACCTAATATTGACTTTTTGCAAATGCGCATGTATATTTTTTTTTTGTTTATACTGTATATGAATTTAAAGTATTTGCCTTATATAAATTGCACTCTATAACAAAATTTTGCAATTAAAAACTTCTTTTTTGCAAATATAAGCATGCACTTTAAAAACTATAGCGTTATATATAGGTTTTTGTTTTTATGTTGCCGCATGATCTAGAATGCAAAAAATTTATTTTAAAAAACAAAAATCCCATAAAGTAGTTTATGCTCTAAAATGAAAAAATATAAGAATAAAATGACCAGCACAATTTTATGATCATTCTGCACGGCACGTTTTTTGTATAACTATGTATATCAGGGTTGTGCTGATTTAATTCTTTTGATTTCAATCATTACTAAAATCATGATTAATGGCAAACAGGTTTTTTACATCAGCGTACAAATCACAAGATTGTCTGGTCGATGTCAGGTGATAGAAAAATAAAATATATTAGTATGTGTTTTATACACCCATATGCGACAGCAAGATTTTTTCCAAGGGGTGGGAGGGAGTGGGGGATAAAATGACTCTGAACTAAAAAGAAACTATGTAATACATTTGTAGAATACATATTAAAAAAATTAAAAGTATTTTTTTTCTAAGTGTCTATCAACTTGGTATTAAAAAAGGCCGAGGGGTAAGTTACTATAACCCTTTAATCAAGCTCGAAATACGCCAGGGTTTGTGCAAAAACGTTCATTTGTACTTTAAACGCATTTTTATTTTTTTTCGGTTATTACAAACGATAGACACCTGTCTTGCGCTATTGCCTGACTTAAGTGTAATTTGCGCGCAAACAAGTTAAAATACAAACTGTACGATTTTGCGTATGATTTGTGATAAATAATGCAGAGTGTAAAACCACTTATTTGATAGTATATGTGTGATTTCTAAGAAAAACCACTATTCTATACATAATCATTTTAAACCCCGTTTCACAACCCAAGTGTAGATTCCGTTGAGTCTCTAGAAATATTAATCTATTTATAAAAAAGCATTCATAATCATTTCATATAAGTGCTACGAAAAAAATGAGTAAAGCCCGAAACATTTAACAATATATTTAAAGTTTTTATTTAAAACACCTAGATTATATACGAAAGATGACGATCATTCTTATTGTACCAAAAAAATTTTTTAATTTCTTCCAATGCTTTATTTGTGAGTTTACTTGTATAAGGTTTATTATATTGATATTGGCATATACAATCTTGCACAAAAAATACTACATAAAAGCATCATTATGTTTTAAGTTTACAAAAATTCTATTAAAACTAAAAATTTGTCGCATAAAACAAAAAATTACTGATAAAATAACATTTTATTGTGTACAATTAGTTTTACTTGCAGCAAAGGTTGTAGCAGTCTGATGTGGTATTAAGAAAAAAATACACAAACTATATTTAACAAGAAAAATTGAAATATAAGTGGTTTTTTTCATTTTTATGATCAATAATTTATTTACGTTTTACATATACAAAAAAAAGTTCCAGATATAAATACATTAATTTTTTAAAGGAAGAAACAGAATGTGTAAATGATATACTTTTTTTAAATTTGGAATCCAAAAAAAAGAACGCAAAACCATAAGAACCGGACATAGGTAGATTAAACTAATTTGAAACATCAATTTATAGTCGGTCAACAAAACACTGCGTAAACACATAATTAACGTTAACATAAATACGTAAATAAAACATTTATATTTTTGTATATATATGCCTTTCTTCAGCGTCATGACACTTTTATTATGTAAAACTAACGGATAAATTTTTAAAATCAAGTCAATCAAGAAAAAAAACCATACAAAAATTTATCACCACAATAAAAAAAGCATTTTTAAAAATAAGCTATTGTACAACCCGTATGTTTATATAATTGATGATATATTTTAAATTAAGAAACTACAGGTTAGTTAAGATTTTTTTGTATTAAATAATTTTGCCATAAGCATCTAAATTTCTCAAAAATTAAGTCTGCTGGTATAATATCGTCAAGACACCAATCTGCACAAAATCTACGTCTCATACATAGAACCAAGATTTTGAACATAGTAAAAGCTGTCCTTCCTAGAAACTTGCAACGTTGCTTTTTGAATCTTGTGTTTTTTTACATATTTTTACAAAGGGCCGAGCTTTTTGTAGTTCATTATGGAAAAAATATACAATCAATACAGATGTAGGTTTGTTTGTACAAAAAAATGTCAACATTGCTAGACTTTTATACAACAAAATGAATCCTTGGCGTGTTCAACCGGCTGTACAGAGCTTGCGATCCGAATCAAAAAAAAATATAAATGCTATGTCGTGCCATACTAGTATAAACATTTTTTTTGTGTAAAATCTAAACAAATGTGAACTTCATAAGTATTTTAAACAAAATCAAGTCTTCGAATTACAGGCCTGAGGTATTTATAAGTTTCAAATCCATACTTTAGTCTTTTTTTATTGCAGTTCTGCAAAATTAAGTCAAGTTCTTTGACACACCATGTCGTATCTGGTCGCAAAAACTACATTTGTTTTTCGCATGTCTTTTTTGGTCTAAAAAAGCGGTTTTGACTAACTTATAGTAAAAATCTTTTGCAAAACAAATTGCAGCTACAATAAAGATCAGAAATAATTGACGGTGTATCAGCCTGCGGGCCGAACCAGGATTCGTGCTTGGGTGGGCAAAAAAAAAAATTAATTGTCTAAAACTAAAAAAATCATTTATTTTCATTTTACCAAAAAAATTCTAAAAAAAATTTTAAATATACATAATGTGTAAAAATACATGTTTCTGTTTATTTTATCGCCTAAAAAAGACCGGCTTTAAAATTATGAAGTATTTTTTAGGAGGGGGATTGCCGATTTTGCCCCTTTTTTCATATGCAGCTTGTCTGCCGTAGTGACTTAAGATGCTTTAGCAATATTGCAGTAATCCGTATAGCATTTTATCATACCACAATATTTTTCAAAACATATACAAACATTTTTCGGCAAAAATTGTGGATTACATTACAGGCAGCAACTTTAATAATCCAAGATACCAATGAGCTTTTAACAGGCGAATTCAGTGCCGAAAAACCAATAAACTAAGACGAATAACAATAACACGTTTAAAGCACGGGGTATGTATATATACGTATAGATGGTCGTTAAAGACTGCAAATGTCACTATCCTTTAAAGCAAAAAACAAATTCGCCAATATTACCAATTTCAAGGTAATAAAAGTACACAAACAACTTTTTTTTTTGCAGTTCCACACGTATTGTGTAGTTGCTAGCTATTTGCGAAAACATGTAACAACAATTTTTTTACTTCTAAATTTTAATTTATAAATAATTAGAACGATTCTATATAAGACAGGACCTTTTGGCATAAAACTGAAAAAACAGTATTTTTTCCAATAAATTTACTTCAGAAAAGCACATTATAACAAATTTTGACTATAATGCAGTAAACACTAAATCTAAAGATTACGCCTAGAAAAGAACATTTTTCAAATGCATAACTAAAAATGTTTAATCAGAAAGTATATGCTCAGCCATAAATATTGTCTAAAAAATGTCGAATACGCAAACCAAATTACTTATATAAATTAAAGAAAATGCTTGTATAGATAATTCAATATAAAAACAAAAAATCTATGAATATTACATGAGTTTTAATTATAAGCCGGATTCACAAATGCAATTCGGCAACATCATCGTTTTTTTTACCCACTAGGTGAATCAAAGTCTGTTTTTTAAGTATTTTCTTTAAACCTGCAGATCCGTTCTTAAAGCAGAGAAACAACCATGTGTGATAAAAAGGAGATGCAATAGCAAAAATCCAGCGTAACTTCTATATCAGTTAAAGTAACACTTCATGTCGATTACTTGATTGGCTTTGGTACGTCAGTAAATGTTAACAAATATGCTAATGAAAAAGCACAATTTTTAAATAAGATCATGATTCACTTATGGTTTGTTGTTTTATATACGAACTTCGTCATAATTAATGCTTGAAAATTATATTGGCACCCGTGTACAAGTGTTCATACATGTTTTTCTTTACCTTACAAAATTGCAGCTTTCGTATGGCATAATAATTTAAAACCACATATGTTTAATATTTTTATATTACATTTGCAATAAATTGCTTTTTTTTGCTTTACCTCGCATTATGATTGCACTTTTTGCTAATAGTATTTGTTTATTTATGATATTCAATATGTATTACAGTTGGGTTAGCGTTTTGCGATAATTTTAAGCAATAAACAAATATAATTCTCATGGTTTTAGAGGAAAATGAGGTTGCCTGCGACAAAAAAACGTATAGGAAACTGGCACCTTACTACTTTAAGAACTAGCAAATGCAGTTATAAATACAAAAAAAAAACGTGAACTATATATTAAAATTATACAAAGACACAAAAATTGCCATATAAATGCATTTGTCTTATTCTGAAAAATATATTTGCGTGTTAAATGTAGACAAGCCATAAAATATGCGTTCAAATCAATTCGTATTACAAAACAAAATCTTTGCAATATAAATATACAACCCTAAATTGCAAATAAAAAAAAATAAACCCCATAGTTTCTATAGCAATAGAAGTAAAAAATACAATACGCATAGCCCTGTTATTGTTTGTATAGAATACTGACGCAAAATACGGAGAAGCTTTGTTCTGGAACTTCTGGACCTTTTATATAAGAAAATAAAATAATCATCTCTTTTTGTCTCTCGCAGCTTTTTTTGTGGAAGATCTTAAACAACGAAATTTGTTCCTGACACTTTAAACATATAAAAAAGATCTTTTGCGTAAATATTAGGACAAATAGCTTTGTATTAAAAACGAATACGAGATTATTCTATTGATACGTTACAATATTTTGCCAAAAACATAGTAGCGACATTTCATACATATATGTGTATCATGTCTATCTATAGGTACAAAAAAAGCACATAATTGCCATATGATAAATCGTTTATATGGATAAACATAAAAAAATGTTATATCTTTTAATTCAAAGTATTTGGCCATAACAAAGATTCGGCGATTTTTAATAGAAAAATCCTTTTTTTTTTTCGTACGTTTAATACTAACTCAAACAAAATACGTATTTAATAATATTTCATTTTTGTTTGAATGCATAAATGGAATATGGGGTTTAATTAGTCGTCATTTTTTAATTAATATACTGAGTTATTATTCTTCTATTTTTAAATGTTACAATATATAGATATGCAATGGTTGTAGAAAAAATACAAATCCTAATTATTTGCTTTTCTAAGCAAAATATTGTTTTACAACGACTTTAAATGACGCACAAATTTACGCAAGTGGTAGAATGTCATTGATATTGCAAAAACACTTTTAAAATAAAATTACAGGTAAGAATGTATTTTTTTCTGTACTTAAAAATAGATATAGTATCTATAAATGTGCTTTCAGACTACAATTTGTTAATCATTTGTAAATAAAGGGTTCCTATGCTAACAATAGTAAGCTTAATAATTCAAAATACGCACATAAACCTTGCAAAAGAATGCTGTGGTGCAGTAGCTGTCATAAAAAGAGCCTCGTGCTATTAGTATTTTTTTGAAAAAAAATTATAATACGCGGTCTTTATTATGAGGTTTACCAAGCGAAAAGCAACTTCTTAAACGAGTCATACACCATTTTACTTTCCCAAATATAACTTTGTGTATTTGTACTATTTTAAATTTTTAATATAGAAAACATATTCTTTTTTAAAATATATAATATATTACTTAACTTGTTCATATACACAAAAAAAAACAATTAAAATACAAATAAAATAGAAAAATTTAAAAAATTAAATGGGAAAGAAAAGAAAAGGTAGGTTTAAAAAAACTAATTAAATGCAGACTGTAGTTAAATAGCGTTAGCTTAATAAAAATAAAGTCACATTGTTTTTTAATTATTTTTTTATTCTAAGTTTTAGGTACCTTCTTTGTTTCATACCTAACAAATAAAGTTATATTAATTGTGACGTACACTTAGCAATACCATGGGGCACGTTAAGAATCTGTAGCATTGTTAAATTACAAATTGTTTTTAAACAATGCGCAAAATTACATTAACTAAAGATATGAAACATAAGATTTTGATGCCTGGGATTTTATACCTTGAGGTTTTACACTATATTTATTTTGTAAAGGTCTTGTAATTGGCCCGAAAGTCTGGTTATTTAGATATGCCGATTTTCCGTTTTTCAGGCTCTTTAGAATCAAAATGCAGAAAGATAAAACGATCAGTATATATTAAATAAATATCAGATTTTTATTTTACGAAAAAACGCATACATTATCTACAAGCAGATTTCCGTAGTAATTTGGTAGAATTCTCATATATATTTTCAAGTGAACTGTGTAAAAACAGAAATAAAATACTACTTGAAATTTGTAAAAAAGTCATTTATAAAACGCGTATTTAATTATATTCAAACTTATTGCACAGCTATTGCTACCAAAAAGAAGTTTCAAATTAACGATATTTTGCAACGTTAATACAATTGAAAAGACGGTTATTGTAAGGAGTTAGTTACGTAGACTATGCTCGGTAATGTAGGAATATCCGTTTAAACTTTGCTGTATCCAGATGTGTTTTTGTTAGAAATTAGAACAGAAAAAACGATATCAAACACTCTAAAAAACAAAAATTCTACACCTACTATAATTTACTAGTATGTAAATGTTTTTTACCACGTGGTTTGCAATTCTTTGTGTTTTAAAAATGTTAATTTAAGTAACTGCATTAGCGCTTTTACGTGCTTCTCGCTCTTTTGAACCTATATACAATTGCAATGTGTTTATTTTGTACATTGGGTCGATCACTATATTATTATGAAAAATTCTGGTTTCAATTGTTGGATGAGGCAGATCTTTTGTTCATCTTTTTTTAAAACACCAAAATTATACTGTTAATGAAATTTAACTTTTCATATATTTTATAGGATATTTTGGACTTTGTTGTTTTATAGTTTATTTTATCTAGATCGTCATTTATTATGTCACAAAACATCTCTTGTAATAAGGACTAGAGAAAATACGTATTCAAGCTAGATCTCGTAATTTCGCCCTACTGAATATTAAGTTCCAGCTACTGGAGGTATTCTTATTTTTTTATCTCTAATTATGGGTTGGTACCCCAACATAAATCAGGTTTTTTCCATAAAAATCTAAAAACCCTGTTAGACACAAAAACTAAATATTATTTACGTCACATTAAACAGGGATTACAGATCTATTGATTTAATACCAAAAGTCATACGTCTTAAGTGTGTGTAAAAAGCAACAAAGTCTTGTTCCGAATAGCGACGCCGAAAAACTATGCCGCGGCTCATATATGAGAATATCAATATGACCAATATGAAAAAATCGAATTCCACGTTTTTTTCAATATTACTGTATTTTGATTTGCATATAGGAGCAAAGCTAAATATATACTGAATTTTTACTCATTAACATATCAATTATACCTAGTACAAGAAAATCGTGTGGATGTCGGTTTTAGCACGACAATAATGTCGTGTTTGTTTTTAAAATGTCTTTTTTAGCTACCCAAGTACATACGTAAGGCTTATATCTAAAACTACACATTTTTTGTTTATCTACTATATTTTAAAAGGTGTTTACAATTTAAAGATATTTAAAAATAACAAAAACGTCGCAAGATAGAAGCAAATCATTAGGAGAACGTGATAATTTTGTATACTATTTACTATAATGATTACAATGCAAATACCGTATTTTACGTATTCTAAGAACAAAAAGAGGTCTCTTGTTTTTTTTGTCTTAGCACTCAACCCCTACAATAACTGCAAACATAGGAATTTGACAAACGGATTTACACGACAAGTGTTACAAGAAATGGCTAGGGATGGGCTAAAATCACCCCATATTGGTCAAAAATACCCAATTTACTTTCCTTGTCGTGTAAGTGGAGACAAAATCAACCCTTTATCTAACGAGATTCTTCATGCAAAAAATAAATCATCCAGAGCGACCTATAAAATTTTAGACACGCGAAGGTGCAATATTTCAGGGGTTTTCCACAAAAGGAAAAAAAAAATAGTTTCTGTTTATATGCTCGTTTGTTAGTTGCGGGAGTTATTACCTACAGCGGATCAGCTTTCACTATATAATTGCTGAATGTGTGTATACAGGTTCATGTCGAGAAAGAAATTGTTATTAAAAGACCCACAGAAATATTTACTATAATGATAACAGATGTAGTGCTATACTTAGATTCTGATCTTTAAATCTTGTCAAAAATTACAAATCACCATAGGTAAAAACTTACAAATATGATCTAAACTGGTGTATTTTACAAAATGCCTGTAAGAACGACTAGTGAGGTTACAGGATCTGTAATCTTCTTTAAGAAAGACGTAGCTTACACGGGCCCGAGTATCACGCGGCTAAAACATGCTCTTTGGATGAACTAAAAATTGCAAAAGCGCTTTTACTGTAAAAGCTCTAAAAAAGTGTATATAACGCACGAGTTTAACGCCCCTAATAGCACATACCCCCTGAAATACAATTTAAAGTGTATAAATACGCATGAACTAACGAAGAAGTAATGTTTAAATTAGGGATGGGCATATTAATTCGCTTAAGTTATTACTTAATTAATAATTGCTAATAATTTCTCTTTTTATTTACCCCATCAAAATACAAATTTGCAGACATGAGATGTTCTGAGAAGTGCAATAAAAACGTACGAAAAATTATACATGACACATTAACATGCAGCGTGTATTTACAGTAACAATTAATATAGCTTGTGGATGTACATATACGAACATTGAACCAGAAGATGATGAGAAACTAGGAGTGCGCCCAATAACTGCACTATTAAAGCTTTTAATGATTGACCAATTATTTAGTCGATCGTTATGAACGCCGATATGCAACAATTTTTTATGTTATAAATGGAAGAACACAAACTGAGATATAATAAGCATGGTAGTTATTTTGATAATATTCCCATAAGTAATAATAAATGTTGGTTATTTTCAACAATAAACTTGTTTAACCACTTGGAGAGTATTTATTTTTTAAACCATATAATTGTGACCATAATTTCAATTTATTCACTAGATGATATAAACTAGATATTATATTGCAAACTACAGGTATGTAAATGATTTAATGCCATTCAAAACGCCCAATGGATTTTTAATAATGCAGGCAACTAAATAAAAACATTTAATTCACATAACTAAAAATATTTTCGTTCTTTTGTTTATGTATTTCGTTCACTAAATGGCATTGAATATTTTTTTTTTCAAATTCTAATGATAATGCTGATGATAAAAAGTAAAAATGCCTAACAAAGCCTTACAATTAAAATTTTGCTATATACCAGTGTATATGTATATTTTAAGATTTATCAGATTATATTCACGTTTTCATGTTTGTATACATGTGTAAACTGGTAAATATTCATACCATATAAGTTATAAATTACGCTAGCATTTATAATCGTGGTTTTTATATTATTACTATTTTTTGTTGATTGCAATGCACAAGACTATATGTATTTTTTCTAGGCTTATATAATTAATAATGGTTATTAACTTGCCCGAATCAATAAGTTATTAATTTTGATCAATAAGCCCAACCCTAGTTTAAATATATTGAAATGATTCTTATACTTTTTTTAAATAAGAACTGTACAGAATTTGCTTTTTTAATTGATAGCATGACTGTTCATTAGCCCGATAAAGTATTCTAGGCAATTTCCAGGCTTGATTGAAAACTTGTGATAAAGCCAAGAGGACTCACTGGAAGAATCCAACGCATTTTTTTAGACAAAACGAACCCTTAAAGCAGGCCTTGAGATAGCTTTACTTTGCGATTATCACGTTGGCGCTGCCCCCAATTGTTAAGAAATCATATTTCTCACTAATACAAGCGAGTTAGGACACGGCTAGCATGGATACCGTAATAAATTCGTTTGACAGAATATGTAATATAATATAAGAAACCGATGATAATTTAAAAAATAAAAAAAGCTTTTTTGTTTTTTTCTGATATTGTTTATATAAAAAATGAAAACAGAAAAGTAAATAAAGGTATTAAAAAAGCGAAATTAGAGTTCTTTTTATATTAGAATCTTTCTCTTCGCTTTATTGTTTCGGTAAAGTCATGTTTATATTTTTAGTTACCGGGTTTTGCACGCAATATGCCGCAATTGGACACTCAACTAGCCGCAATTGGACAATCAACCAGCCGCAATTGGTAAATCAACCAGCCGCAGTTGTACATTCAATACGCCGCAATTGACTGTTTACTATGCCGCATATGATTGTTCAATATGCCGCACTTGAATGTTCAATATGCCGCAAGTAGAAAAATCAATATGCCGCACTTGTTTTTTCAAAATGCCGCATATTTTTTTTCAAAATGCCGCATATGTTTTTTCAAAATGCCGCGTGTAAAACGAAAATTTTTTGAAACATAAAAAAAAGTTTTTATATTATAAAAATTTTTTTTTAAAATTATTAAATTTTTGTATAAAATTATAAAAGAAAAATTTTTAAATTAATAAAAGATTTTTCGAAATTATTGCAAAATATTTGAAATTATAAAAAAAAAAATTTCTAATTATAAAAAAAAAAAAATTTAATTATTAAAATTTTTATTTTTTTATAAATTTTTTTTTTATATTGGCAAAAATATTTTTACCCTTACATAAAATATTTTTATAATGGCAAATTTTTTTTTTATAATTTCGAAAATTTTTTTCTCTATTGCGAAAAATCTTTTTAGAATTTTAAAAATTTTTTTTATAATTTTACACAAAAAATTTTTAATTTAAAAAAATTTTTTTTTTAATTTAAAACTTTTTTTTATGTTTCAAAAAATTTTTGTTTTACACGCGGCATTTAGAAAAAACATATGCCGCATTTTGAAAAAAAATATGCGGCATTTTGAAAAAAAAGTGCGGCATATTGATTTTTCTACTTGCGGCATATTGAAAATTCAAGTGCGGCATATTGAACAATCAATTGCGGCGTATTGAATGTACAACTGCGGCTAGTTGATTGTCCATTTGCGGCTAGTTGATTGTCCAATTGCGGCTAGTTGATTGTTCAATTGCGGCATATTGCGTGCAAAACCCGGTATTATTTGTAATTACAAGTAGTATTGATCGTTTGTCGCTAGCAATTTATTTTCCTTTTATTCAACTCCTTATGATTACATTTTCATCATGCATACGCCTGTCTTGACTTACAAGCACTTGCCATATTCTTTGAGATTAAAACTATTAGTATAGCCAACTCATATATTATCCAGGTTCTATTCTTTCTTCACAACCACGGACATAAAAAGCGATGTTTTGCCTTCTTTTCTGAACTCTTGACTGGATTTCTGCTCACTTTACATCCTTCTTCCTTTTTTGTTCATTTTTGAGATTTGTGCTACGAAAAGATGGTACTTGAAAAAATTTAATACAGTATATTGATAAAAAAAGTATAGCTAGATATATCTAAAAAAAATCTATAAAAAAAGTTTGTCGCAACATATAAAGGTTTAAACAATATGAACTTTTACAAGTGTTTTTAGATTATATTTCTCTTAGAGAGATGCGGATTGTGATCTATGATATAACTAAGCGCAGTAACTATAGAAATGATTATAATATTTACCCGAGTCCTAAATCATTTAAAAGATAACGCACCTTCTTTTTTATCGTGATTTTCACAAAACTATATACTTTCGTTTTCCAAGTTTATCTTTTATTTTACAATAAAATGTCTTTAAATTATGTTGGAATGTAAAAAAAAATAATCTTAGCAACACAAAACCAATACTTTTAGACAATTATTTTTTAATATGCAAAATAGCCACATTAATGTGTACTTTATTGCTAGTACATGAATTTATGTGTCACAAAAAGCATGATATCTAGTTTTTATTAGAGCCAAAACATAATTTTTTGGACATTTCTGTGCCTTCCTTAAGTAACCATAATAGCCATTATGGGGGTAAATAAACAAGCTGCCCTCTATATTTTGGCCATACCATATCCAAAAACCGCTGGTTCCAATCATATAAAGATTTTTGATTTTTCTGGTGTTTTTATAAAACAATACACCGATAGGTGAAATTTATAAATATAATGCAAAGTGAACTACGAACTACACTTTTTTACAATAAAAATTCGTGATATATATATCTATATGCTGGCTAACTAGCTAATTACCAATGCCTAAATATACTATGCTTTTATCGAAAAAAAAGCAAGAAAACTAATTAACTATATAATTTGCCTATTGGTCATAGTATAAGATATTTTTTATATACATAAAATCTCTCGAAATTTTATCACTTTAGAAGAAATATATAATAAACAGCACAAATGTTTTTTATCTAATAAAAGTCTTAAAAAAATTGTTTAAATGAAAGCGGAGGCAAGCTTGTTTTATAATAATTGGCTTTAAAAATTTTATATCGATCTTATATCATACTCTCGACTTATACATTCAAAATGTTATTTTTGATTCGCATATCACACAAATAATGGTCATAAAAACTTTAAAACTTGTAAAATAAAAACAAAATACTGTTTTAAGTCTATTACGACGCATTGAAACGTGTTGAGACAAATATTCGCATCAATATAAAATATATATCAATGCAACTTTTATAAACTTGCAATAGGGTACTCCCGTATATTTACCGGTAAGTTGCTAAACTTTAATGTAACGATAGTGAGCTTGGCGATTTTAGAGCGTTATCATCATGTATTTTTATTTCGTTTTTTTAATTTCAAACAAACACTATATCTGACTAAAAAAATGAACAAGAAAAATATACGTAAAAACTCTAAAATCTTGTGGATTACCAGTCCAATTGTGCTAAATGATTTTTCGCACATAAGCAACGAAATTTTGACTTTGTTCCTTTATATAAGAGTTGAAGGATTATTTAATTTTAGTAAATATGGCTACTAAATTCATATTTTCTTAAAAGAACAAATGTAACATTGGCGTATTTTTATGCATCATTGCAGTAATGTATATCTTACTCACACAGACTTTTTTTTGGGTTAAACACAAACACAAACACCAAACCATATATTTGTAAAAACCGGGCAACTAAAACAGATACCTAAAATATATTTAATAAAGAATCGTGTGATGATTTCTCATGGTTTCCCACAATGCACTACCTCCAACACAAGTATCCCAAAATATTGAACCCGTTTATTTGACCAAAAATGTTTTTACCGAAATTTCATTCAACCGAAAACTCATTTCGCCGAAAACTAGTTTCAACGAAATTAAGATTAGATGCAAAAAATGAAAACAAATACATCAAGATACAAAAGCATTGATTTCTAGGCACTTATTAAATTAGACAATTATTTTTATTCTAAAAATAATATCCCCTATTTCCCTTTGTCGAAACAATAAAAATATTTATTCCAGTATAATGTAAATTTGAGATATAGAAGCAAATATTATTGGTAACTTCTAAAGGTGTAACATAAACTTTATCAACTGCGTTTGAATTGAGTAAAAATTCACTTTTATTTGCGAAAATAACAGCCTAAAAAAAAACTTAGAAAATAAAATTTATATTATTAAAATCCTTAAAATTATAAACAAAAAACGTAAAATTAAAAATAAATCGATTATTTCGCTGTTTTATATTTTTTCGTTGTTCGCGGAAAAAATCGATTCGCCAACGGTTTGCTGATACAAACCGAATCACGGAAGTAAAATTAACATTTAAAACAAAAAATCAGTTTAAAATCAAAGAATATAGATAAAATATATAATCAATTATTTTGTACTGCTTGTAATTTCTGATATTGACCCAATATATAAAGCTATAAAAGGGTTGAGTTACAAATGGTTGTAAATTTTGGATTCTGTTGTGGTATCACCCAAGTTAATTACACAGCAAAATTTGAGTCTTACGTATAAAAATGACACATAACAGTGTAATTAATATACTAAGAAGCGGACAATAAAGTTTGAGTAACATTAAAAGCAATGAAACAAATGTATTACATATAATAAATTTTAAACGAATGAATTTTAGATTGATTAGTTTTATTTAGTAAATACTATATTTTTGAACTGAACAATATCTTAAATATTGCAATCCATATGTTTTACGCTTTTAAAATGGTTCATTTGCCGTGTAGTAAAAGTATACCTTATTGATACAAAATTTACTATTTTAACTTTTAAATTATTTATTATTTCTTTTTATAATTTATGTTTTTTCGGTGAAAACAATTTCGATGAAATGATGCACCACCCAAAATATATACGATAACAACAATATCTTTACAAAAATGTTCACCGTAATCTTTTGCTGCAGTTCTACACATTCATTTTATCCTTTTTCTAGTTGAATGCATTTTTACACCTCCCCCCTCCCACCCCGCACCATACAAAAATGCAATAAGAACTCGTTTTTAAAATACAACCAATAAATTGTGCTAAGTAATAAGAAAAAAGAAGTATATATTAAATAATTTTGATGGCCGCTTAAATGTAAATCCTTAGATAAAATTAACAACTGGAAAAGTGTACATGTAAAGTAACAAATTGTTGGCGAGCCCCTATTTTTATAAACGAAAAAAAGTTCTAAATGAAAATTCATAAACAATCAAATCCTGTAATATTGTAATTGTAAGTCAAACTAGTATATGTTGTAAATATCAACATGGTATTTTTTGCATCATTTTAATTTACCAAGCATATCAATTTTATATTCATGATACCAGGGGGGTGAAATTTGGGGATTTTTTAGAAAAATACCAAATACCCCTAAATTGGGAAAAAAATGCATTTTAAAAATTTTTAATTTGAGGATTTTGGGAAAAAAATGCAGAATTAATATTTTAATGCACTTTTGTTTTTATATCAACAAATTTAAACAAAATTCTGAATACTTTTCTATATTTTTTGATTTATTTTTGTGTTTTTTATTAATACAAATCTGTCCAAAATGTAATTTATGCTATAAAACTTAGGAAGCTTATTTTTAAAATCTTGTACACAGTAGTTTGCAGAATTCTGAGTCACAAGTATGCAAAATACCGTAATTGGTACAATTGATGTGTGTTACTACAAATATTGCAGCCAAAAAAAAAGTCCAATCCATTTTAAAATAGTTTAAATTGTGTAGATCAATAAAAATGCATGTATATTATCTCTATAATTATATTGTTTGAAACTGCAATAAAAACTACTTTAAAATGATGATCGTTACTTTTAATTATCATGTCATGTAGGATTTTTAAAATTAGTTGCAGATATATAAAATAATACGCATAATATGATCTAAAAATCAAAAAAAAAAATATATTTATAGTATAAAAAATCAAAAATCGCAAAATTTTGGCCCTAAATATATCGATTAATATAATTTTACGTTTATAAAATTAAACAAACTCTCTCTGTCAAAAAAAAGGTGTCTGATTTGGCATAAATATAATTATTAAGAGACTTAAAATGGAGTAAAAAATAATCAAGATATAAAATTAGGCAAGAAGTATTAACAGTGTGTTTTTTCTTGTTTACATTACATAATCCTTTTTTCCGCTCTTTGAAACTGGTAAATGTTAGTATAAAACAACTCGAATAAATCGAAAATCTATTAATTTTAAAAAAAAATATAATTCGATGATGTTTGTTCTTCTGTTATGTTATTTGACTTTTTTTTTGGATGCCCTTATCAAGTCATTCTCTGCTTTAATTGTCATGATAATTAGCATGAAATTTAAACAACAGAAACAACAAAAAATGAGATGTTAAAACTTTAATAAGCTTTTTTAGGCGGCTTTACCAGGTTTAATTGGCTGTTAGGCTGCATTGTAGAAATCGGTCACTTTTTTTTTGTGAAAGAGAGGGTCTAAATCGAAAACTTTTTTCATGGACAGAAAGAGTATATAATAAAACTGACTCAAATACATGTAATAAATATAACGATATATGGTTTTAAAACTCTACACAATAAAAAAAGTCTTTTGTGTTTTATTTACATGAATTTAATATTATTTAAGGATAATTCTAATGTAAAATGGTAACAAAAGCATTTATTCATATTTTGTTCCATATTACAAGCAAACTAATAGTTTATAAAATGGGATTTTATAGAAAAAAAAATTTTTCTTGTTTGGTGATTTTATGATTTTTTGTCGAAAATCCCAAGTTTAAAGGCCTGATGATACCATATGTTATGGTTTACTTTTTTTAGTAGCAAATTTCTACGTATATTAAATGAATATTTTTTTATTCATAGAAATGGTTGTGAAATTTAGATAAATTATTTTTAGCTTGTAATCATTTTAACTGGCATTAAACAGCTGAATAGGATCCTTTTATTTCCATAAATAAATTTACTGAATACAAGGCCTAAACTTAAAAGAGACTACATGACAGCTTTAAACTTTACGCTGCTGGCTACGAACGCTTTTAAACTTATCTATTAGGTCTGAATATATTTTTAATAATGTAAATTTACCCGAAATTTTTATGGTTTTTTTACTTACCGCATACCGGTACATTACCTTTTAGTAACGGTACATAAGTAACCATTTTTTCAAATTAACGGTATTTGGATATACTTTCTTGTAAACACTGGCTCTACATAAAGTTGCAAAATTGAGTTGAAATGCTTATATGAAAAAAAAAATTTAAGCCAAGACTACTTTTAGAAATCTGGTGTTTTAAAAAAAAACTGGTTTTTTTGCTGCCAACCATCTTGAGATTTGGTAAAATACCTTTATTAATCAATTTTTATATTACATTTCAAATCCCATTTTATTTACCTTTCTTACAAATCCCAGGGGTCTTGAGTAGGGATAAGGATCGGATCTTTTTTCGACTCTGAATAAATTAAGATCTATAGAATCTAGATCAGCTTTGATCAATTTTGATCAATTTTTTTATTTTATATTTTTTTTATTGACCCCCTAAATGACATCAAAGAACATTTGGGAATATGGTAAAAAAGATAAATATAAGTTATATGTAATAATTGTGGTTATGAAATGCATATTGCACATCATAACGATGAACTAAGACGGGCATCTATGTACGCAAAACAAAAAAGAAATAAATATGCAAAAAAATGGACAATGAATATGTAATTGTTTTTCAACTTAATATAAATGATTGGCTTTAGATATTTTTTGGATAAAATCTTTTAGTTATTGCATACCCCAGACAAAATTTGATATAGGTTTGTAGCATAAAAACTTAGTATCTTAAACTGGTGTTTTGAACAACTATATAAATACAGTAAAACTTTGACAGTTACCGCTTCTGAGAGTGACATCGAGGGTCAAAAACACGAAGTAAATTTTAATCATCGATAAAAACATATAGATCACACAAAATTAATGGAATATATAGCAAATTATGCGTAAGATGAAAGTGTCATGTACTTTTAAACGCATTTTATTATTACAAGCACTCTCGGAAGCATAGGGAGATTTATCTGTTTTACGGAAAGAAATATTTTTTTTACTTTTTACACAAAAATAAATAAAGAAATGTTTTTTTCGTCCATTTGTGTGTTACTCAAACAGGTTAAATTTAGCTCATTCTTGTTGTTATTTGCGCTAAGATAACGACGTATGGACACTGTTTTGCCAATTTTTATTATTTTTTCCTTATACCGTTTTCAAGTCTGATTCACAGAAGCAAAGCGAATACCTGGATATGTAATTGTTAATCTTTAATTAATTAAAATTTTTTCTTCTATATTTCATTGTATTAAGGTTTTGCATTTTTTCCATTTTTTGTACACATTTAACGTTTAAACAAAACAAAAAAAAATTATGTAAATTATAAATTTATAATTATCTTGTTACCTAAGTTTTTTGCTATTTTTCATACAATCTGCATGTTACCAAACTCTATATGGGGTTTCATAAGTAAGAATGCCAGTTTTTGTATTAAAAAACTTTTATTTTGCAGATAGAATAAAAACTTTTATATTTACTGCAATGATAAACTAGTTGTTTTTATTTTTTTCTAAAAAAAAAATTCAAACATGTTTAGTATTACACAGTCTGGTAAATATACTTTGATTTAATTTAAAAAGAAGTATATATTTTGTTTATTTCCAGAAAGATAACATGTGATCTAAATGGTATAGTACACACTCGCCGAAAACCATCTCGCCAAAAATTTATGCATATTAAAAGTACTAATTAGGGCATGGTAAAACTACTGTAGAGAAATGGTGTATAAATACAGGAATTTAGTAAAACTTACATTAAATATTTTATTAGCCCTTAAAATCAAAATTTCCTGTAGTTTTTAAGTAGTGTGTATCACATCGCATAAATTAAGTTATAAATATCATATGTGTATACGGAAATGTTTTTGCAGTAGAATATCTTAATTTGTTATATTATGTCAATGTTTTATTATTCAAACGTTTTTAAAGTAAAGTAAAACATTATATCAATAAAACATAATTTAAAACGAGGAATAAAAGATTTTGATTGTTCCTTTTTTAATCTATATAAAGGATATAAGGCTGTTTCGATATATATATAATATAACTACCATAAATGCGTATATATACGGTATTAAGATTTAATAATAAAGATTATTTCAATTTCCATAGCTTTTGTCACATGCAATTAGCTCATTTTTGTGTAAAGACAAAAAATTTTCTTGTTTTTTTTTTACTTCTTTACAGCAGAAAAAATTATTTAAAATAACTTTTTACAGCGTTATAATTAGTGGTTCTATTCAGAGGGGTCAGGACCCTCCCAAAGAAACAAAAAAAACTTGACAAATATTGCCAATTAAGTATAATTTAGGCCTAAATTTTTTTATGAACTCCCAGAAAAAAATTAGAATGTCAAACCTGGTTTAAATATATTTTAATCCGATGAGACAAGTTCTATTTTCTATAGACTCTCTACAGGTTAAACACATTTCCTGTATTTTTGCCGTCTCTTATTAATTATAAACTATCGGGATTTGATGGTTTTAATCGGCTAGTCACTAGAGTACTACATGTCCGACATCTTTTCTACCGGAATTAGAGGTTGAAAATGGGCGGGTCCCGGATGGAATTTTTATCCCACGGCTGGGATCGGATGGGATTGTTTTTATACACCCCATTTTAGGATTGAAAATTGATACGTCCCACATGGGATAAAAATACCATGTCATGGTTGACTCGCAAGAAACTGCACAATGGATATGGGGTTTACAGTGTAACGTATGTTAATCGTAGTAAATATATTTATACATGTTCTTGTTTTCTTTCAATCACTTTTTAAATCATAAAAATATTTTATTCGTTTCATTAATACTGTATTTACCTAATAACATGCAATGGAGTTCTTTCAATAGTATTGAGCCAATCAACATCTTTTTATGTCTAAATGTATGGTTGTGTTATAAATTTTTCGATTTTCTAAAATAAACCAGGTACTTTGTAAAACCATGGGTTTTCGGTGTATTTTCGATTTAAATACAAAATATAATATTAATTCTTCATAAAAAATTGCAAGAGATATGTATCTATTTTTATAACATATATAATTATTATCACATGTCTAAACATTTAGACATGTCCTATGTTTTCTACAAATATCGTACAGATTACAAAAAAGCCAAACATTAAGAAAAAAAAAACATGTTTTTCTACAAATTAATTGTTATTATAAGATTATAAGGTTTAATTCAGTAAATACTGTATTGGTTATTTACATATTTTATAAAATTTTACTGTTCTAAACCTCAATTTACTATTTTTCTTAAAAGTTTATGCAACTGGACAAAGTATGGTAAGATTGTTTTACCACAAAAAACGAAACAGAAAAAGATGGTCTCGTATTCTTTGCAAAGGTCTAATTTATATATAATAATACATTAACTTCATGTATAAAAGAAGAACGCATATAAATGTTTTCAAGTCATAATATTATACAATGCACAGTAATGTCAGTTACGTTTTTTTTCAACTTTTTTCACTGTCTGCGCCAGGGGTTCCGAAAAAATTATGCCATATACCATATACCATATATGGCCATACCATATATGGCCATTATGGGGGAAATTTATTCCCATATTTTTTTCCATATTTTTTTCCCTTAATGGCTTGAAAAATTCAGAGAGTGCCAAATTATTTTTAAAATTATTTGGGTGTACAAAATGAATGTTGAAGTTTATAAAAAAACTTCTTTAAATTAATTAGACAAAGGAGGCGCTTATGCAAATAAGATTGCCCATTTATAAATCTGTTGCATAATTGTTCGCCTTTTACACATAAGAGCATCAACTTTGCCTTGTGTTTATAAGAAAGACATCTAAAGTGTACAAGCGCCAATAAAGGTTATACGGATTTAATGGTCCACATTGATCAAGATCATTCTAACTGGTTGACTTCATAATTTATGCCAAAATAGTGGTACATTTTTGCCTTCTTATCTGAAGCTATGCACAAAGACCGCAATGTATTTTGATGAAAAAATGTTCATTTTATTTCCGGTGTTTTATCAAAAAAATAAAAAATTCCTTTTATAATTATGTTAAATTTTTTGCAAAAAAAATCCAAAAATATGGGTTTCCATAATGGCCATTATGGTGGAAAATTATTTTCTGGCTTTCATATTATGGCAATACCATATTCGGACCCTCTGATCTGCGCTTAATAACGATTATTTGTAATTTATTTGTAAAAAATTGTATAATTAGATGTATTAGCGAACTTAAAGCTTACGATCTCGCAAAAAAAAGGAGTTAAATACATTAAAAAAACTTTAGATTTGTATTATCACAAGTAGAAAGCCTGTTTTATTGTAACTGCATAGTGCATAATCTAGAAGAAAATATTCTTTTATCTGTTAAAGTTTTACTTACGAATGCAACAAACACTCATATCTCTATTAATTGTTGTTTTATTTAAGTTTAATATAATTTAATTTATTTTACACTGCAATTTAAATTTATTTTGGGATGGGATGGAATCCCATTTTTTAACCCATCCTATATGGGATTGGGATGCGATGCGATCAAAAACACGATTTTTTTTTTTTGGGATTGGGATCCCAATGGGTCCCATTTGTAACCTTTAATCGGAATGGATAATTGAAAATCCTGTCGGATATAAATTATCCGAAATTATTCGAAATATCCTACTTTTTTAGTTTTTTTTTTATGACTATTAATAATATCACCACAAAATGAAAGAATACAGATATAATACGCAAGCTTGATATGAGAGGATGCAAATTTAATCATTTACTTTTTTTGTACATTCATTCATGCATGCATTCGTTCTTATTTTATTAAAATTTCTCTTAGATGATAGCTTATTTTTATCTATATTAAAAATAATACAATCTTACTGAGAAAGAAATTACTATAAAACGCTTTTTATATTTTTTTTATTATTATAAATAATATACCCACTGTAAAAATAAAAAATGATCATGACCTTCATTCGTAACAAATATATTGTGCAATCTTTTATGATATTTATGACCGGAATATACATCCAGTGGTAAAAAAAACAATTTGTGCATCAAGCATCAAAATTGCAAAGGTAATAAGTATACGCATACTACTAAGGTTTCTTTTTGTAAATAATAAGATATTTATTGATAACTAACAATATAAAATAAAAATAAAAGCGTAAAAACCATATAGTTTTATCATTTTAAAAGATTTTGCATTGTCGGTGTATGTATCGGAACCTATTCCATAATTTTTTGCACGCTTATTGTATTTAAAAACGTATCAAACTGTATTTTTTTTTTCTACCGAAAAGAAAAATGTTACGAAAAATTAAATTCGTTTGTTCTGTATGGAAAACTTTTCCATTAAATTGTTTTACTACATTTAAGCATAATGAAAGACTCGCTGGCATACAGTAGTTATTTGTAATTTTTCTATTAACATATTTTGAATAAAAATACTTCTTATTTGTTAATTTTCTGATTTTCAAATATCGGATAAATTATCCGATTTTTCTCGGATTCGGATCGGATCGGATAACTAAAAAATAAAAAATTGTCGGGTGGGATCGGATCGGATATCAGAAAACCATCCGATGCAGTACTCTACTAGTCACCCAGTTTAACTGAAAAACTTTTTTTTGACATATTCTTATCAATTTTTTTTTCAAATTGGCTAGATGGTTTTCGGCGAGATGGCACTCCACTGATTTAAATGAAATTGATTTTAGCATAGATCATGGATCTAAATTTAGATCAATTTAAATGATCCGTATACGAGTTAGATCAAGATCGGATTAGACAAATCCTCATCCCTAATCTTGAGATGCAACTAGGGGCCCCAAAGTGAAAGAATGCCCCTATATCAACTGTTTTATAGTATCTGCATGCCAATGAGATATGTGATTTGATATAAATAGAACCTATCAGCCTATCATTAATCTCATCATTATACAAACCTATAAAATAATTTTACATCACCGATGGCTCATAATCAAAACCCAATAACTCCCTTTATTTAGATAGAAAACATATTTAAAACCATCTTTTCTCATACATAACATGAAATTCATAACAATTCTTTCAGTATTTTTCACAGCTTATGTAGTTGCAAAGGGAAAAGATAAAAAGGAAAAGGAAAAGAAGGAAGATGATAAAGAAGAAGCAGATTAACAGTTGTAAATAAAGTTAGAATTACAGAAAATTTAAATTATAAAAGTTTGTA
This sequence comes from Agrenia bidenticulata, assembly GCA_034694785.1. Taxonomy (NCBI): domain Eukaryota; kingdom Metazoa; phylum Arthropoda; class Collembola; order Entomobryomorpha; family Isotomidae; genus Agrenia; species Agrenia bidenticulata. The sequence continues at coordinate 4,333 of JAQFYM010001722.1, read as the reverse complement.
TGTTCATTTATTTTTTGAATATTATGTATAAACAAATTATAATAGCTGTAAAATGATACTATAAAAAATCCTCATATTGATAAAATTTTTCAAAATGAAAACAATGTTAAAATTTTTTAATAGAAATTTCTCTTCTAAAAGAAATACCCCCTTTATAGTTATGATGAGTTTTTCTCATCATCAGGGATATTATATATGTTAGGGGTGATGGGCATAAGCAAAAAAAATACGCACATAATGGCCATTATAGTACATATATTGGTTTTATAATATGTTCTAAAAATTACCAATAATGTAAAGTACTAGAATAAATGTGCATTCGTATCTTTATTGGTTTGAAACGTTGCAAACACAATATGTTTAACAAAGATGTCTTTATGTTTTTAATTTTTAAATTTTTACTACATTATATATTATATGTGTTAAATACTTATATTATAAAAAGAGTGCTTTCATACCAATATAAATTGTATGAAATGATTTTAACGAATTCCTATTTATAAAAACTTTTAAAAGAGTCTAAAGATTCTATTAAATCTAGATATTTATCCGGAATAGGACGGAAATTTTTACTAGCTATTATATTGTATTATTGAAATTTATTTTATATTTACTGATCAATTGATCAAGATGTGAGACCTGCACGGTCCGGTTATTGACCGCCACGACCGGTTCATTTTAAACCCGGACTAAATAAATTAAATGTGCCTAAAATTTATCTTTTTCGTAAAAAAAATGCTTTTATGTACTTTTAAAGTGCTTTTAACATGTAGAGTTGTACCTTAACATTTATACCTATATACTTATATATAAAACTTTCATCCCCTAGATAATTAAACAACATAGGTAAAAGTTTGTTCTATTTTGCAACACAGTGTTTCTATTTTTACTTTTACAAACAAATGAAAAAATCTATTTATAAGCCGTTGGTGGTTTATACTTTCATGCATACGTAACAAAGCAGTAAGTACTCAAAACTACTGCAAATTAACAAGGGCGAATAATATGTGATTACGCATGTATCATAATTTAAGATTAAATTTAAAATATAAGCATTTACTATATGTTGGGTGACGGAAAACTCGCCTGTAGGGACGAAATAACCCTTCCAAGAGGAAAACTCGCCTAGAAAAATTATAAAAAATAACAAAAATAAAAAATAAACTAACACTAACACATAGAAAATATGAAAATATGAATAAAAACGTTTACAAAATTTCATAAGATAATTTAGGGTTAGGTTTGGTGATGTAAAGGTTAGGGTTGGTTAGAAAAAAGCGCCGCGAAGTGATAAAAAAGTGACATCGCCACATATTGTTCGTATTCTTGTATTTTTAGATAGAAATCTGTTTGTTTCACTTATGTTATGTTTTAATTTAAATAAATATGCCCTAAATTAAGTGATCGTGGCGAGTTTTCTACCCCCTTAATTTAGGGCGCCGTGGCGAGTTTTCCACCAGCCCTTTAGGTTAAATATGCAGATACGTTCATTAATAAGTAATATTAACAAAGGCTTGTTATATTAAAATATATCAAGTCGCCTTTTAACCTTATTTAATCTATAGAAAAATTCAAAAAAAGTTTTTCGAAAATTGATAACCAAACCGCGCAGGTCTCTAATCGAAATTAACCAAAATATTTAACCTTAGCATGTGTAATTTTCTAGGTTAAAGTTGTTTAAATAATAAGTGAGCTGATTAAAACGGTTCGTTGACAAAGTATGATAAAAAAATACGGAGACATAATTTACGGTTAAAGTGCACTATAGAGCCCACAAAAAAACATGGTTAACTATATTTTATTGTAAAAAAACATATTTAAAACAATATTAAGACATAATATTACAAAACAACAAAAAAACAAAAAAACAAACCTAAAAATTTGTCAAAACGGTAAAAAAAACAAAAATATCCGAAAATATCCAACATTCATAGTAGAACGCATAGAAAAATAATAAATGTTTTAAGGGCAGTTGTAGAAAAGGTAATTATATAACTTGGATTAGGGTTTACTAGTAGATTGAGAGTGGGGGTGAGGTTCTAGGTTAGGGGTAGGGATATAGGTTAGGATTAGGGCTAAGTTTGGGATAAGAGTGTAATATTTAAATATAAATTGAGGTGTATGGCAATTTTTTATGGAAAAAAATATTTTGTTTTTTGTTGCAATAATGTTTTAAAATGGTAATAAAAAAAACCTTATTTCCGTTATAAAAAAGAAAATGAATTATCTTTTTACATTTTTAAAGCAATTTTTTCCATAGAACGGACAGGCGGCTGTAGCGCTAAAGTGAAAAAATTCCCAATTAAAATGCCCGAATAGAATGTCCGAAATAAAATAACATCGCTAAATTTAATAAATAAAAATTTCAAGATCATCATTTTTTAGACAAAATTCTATATAAAAATTTTATAGACGTAGTATATGGTCAAATTAGAGGAATATAATTTTTTTGACAAAATGTTAAGAGCAAAGTTTGTTTGAACTAGCTATTCAAGTAAACTAAATTCTAGAAAACTACTCAATTTTATTTACAGCAGATATAAGTGTTACTATCTCGACCCTCGATATATAAATTGATTGTGTAAATTTAGTTTTTTTCATTATCATCGAAATTATAACTTTATTATCAAGTAAAGCTAAATTTTATATTCTGTATAGTTACCGAGGGATAAGAATAATATATACACATTACGGAACGTGATTTTTTGCCTTTCTTTCTAAAGTCATCATGGGGGCTATATATTTTATAAGAAAACGCATAAAAAAAATAATAAGTAAAAAAATCTCATAATGAATATCTATGGATTTAATTTTTTTGGCATTTTTTAAAGTGTTATTATATCATGAAATTCAAAATAGTTTTTCTTAAGAGTTTGTATTAAAAAATTATTTTTTAAATTTGTTTAGTAATAGTTATATTTGCAACGCTTTTTTAAGTTTTAGGACTTTTTTTGTATTAATTTTTTATATTAAAAAAATCCACTAGACGTACTGCTCTTGAAAAAATTAGCAAACACATGAAAAACCCCATGGCAAATAAGTTAAAATGCCAATGTCATTCAACCATAATAATCAATGAAAGAAAAAAAATATGAATTTTTACGCTTAGCCGTCACAAAAAAAGAATTTTTTTTATGTTTATTTTTATATAATCTGCTTTATTGATAAAATATAATCTTTAAATAGTAAAAAAAAACTCTCTATCGTTTCTATGTAGTAGTAACTACGAAATTAAGACAATCAAAGGTTGGTTGAAGCAAGATAATAAATACGGGTAAAGCTAGAATAAACTTAAATTGTCTAACACATAATAAACATCTTTACGCGCTTGTTTTATTATGTCAAAACAGAAATACACTGTGTAGCAGATTAAAGAAGCTTGCAACGAAAACAATCTGGCACAACCGATCGCGAGAGCCTCTCCCCACATTACAAAATAACGCGTTTTTACAGAAAAAAATTAAGTGTTCATTTTAGCTTCTTCTATAGTAATTTTTACTCTGGGACAAATATCTAAGTATTTTATCAATGGTAATTTTTCCTATAGGCAATTACCATGAAAATTTTTACCATAGGACATTTTTTACCAATGTCAGCTTATCATTGTCATAAAGTTACAATAGGTAAACAAGATTTGGAATCGTAGGTAAAAAATAATATGGTAAGTCTTTTGTTTTGTAATCATGGGTAATTTAAATATGGATATAATTTTACCTATAGTACTTTACCCCTTATAATTTTAAGTCCGAAAACTTTCTATGGGTAAAATATGGTATGTACCCTAATAAACGTGTAGCATGAGTAAAATCTTATTAGCTTTCACTCGTACATACCAACTAAAAACCATGTTTTAGTAGAGCACACTGTACCTGATTAAATCAGGTGTCTAAAAAGCAATAAACTGATGTAAAAGTTTATATATTTACATATAGATAGTGTTGCCAGATTTTTTTGTAAAGAATTGCCAAAAAAAAAGTACATTTTGGCAATAAAAAATAAACGTTAAAAAATGGGGTTTAAAAAAATATAACACAAAAAAATTATCCGCATAAATTTTTTAATTTTTTTACTTTTTTAAATAAGTAACATACCATAAAGTACGGTTTTTAGTATATTCGTGTCAAATGTGATTTATTCTCGAATCTCTTTTCAATTGTGACGGGTTGTAACTAACCTCGAAAAATAGTATTGCCCAACCGTATCTACTTGCATTCGACATCGATATTCGTGCTCCAGTACTCGACTTGATTGCATTGTAACTTGACCTTTTTACGTCATTCTCTGTCTGTTTAAAATAAATCTTGACAATATAAGCAACCGATATTTGTAAACG
>JAQFYM010001721.1:0-29986 GCA_034694785.1 Agrenia bidenticulata | reverse complement strand
TAGGAAGCAAAGTAAATTTCAATGTTGAAATGCTTCTAAAATTGCATTAGAAGCAAGCGTTATATATTGTATTTAATAGGCGTAGTGGATTTCAGCCCATTGCAGGTCATAAGCTCGCACCTCTATCTTCGATAGGGCGAGCTAATAAAATGAGTAAATTCATATGGTAGAATAAGATAATACCAGTTCATAGAGATCTAGTACCCAGTTCTAATGAACTAAAAACTAAAGGATAATTCCAAACTACTACTGTGAACTTATTAGCTGATTGGATGATACTGGCTTTGGCACAATATTTCTACATTTTGCCACATTCGGTTAGCGTCAAGCCGATTCAAGACATGCTTTCCATTTCGTGATGTAGAATATAATCAAATTAACCTCATCTAGATCTGAGCTAAATGAGCAGTCAGGTTTTTAATGACACGAACCTGTTGAGATGAAGATGCACTCATCACCAACTAAACACTCAGCCTTTGTGTTCTTGTTGATCGTCGTGTTGCTAAAAAGTAGGCGATTTTATGGGAAAGTTCCTTTGAAATCGCAATGACCAATAAATAATACTAACAACTGACCAAGTCATATTATTTGAAATTTTAATCAATATTTTGATTGATTCTACTGAATCAAAAAACACGCATCTCGTCACAGCTAGCTGATTCTAGTGATTCTTCAAACAGATGCTACGTTTACGGTTTTCTGTAATCTTTTTGAAGTTGTGTATCTGTATATTATAAAATCTGAGTTAGCTGGTCAGTTATTGCAATTTTCTCGCTTCATGGCATATTTCCAAAACGTCTTCAAATTTGCCTCACCTCCCCTTTTAACTGCAAATGGAAGTTGGTCGATTGATTAGCCCAGTAACTTTTTATGAAAACAAGTCCATCAATAAATGCAAAAGCAGAAGGGCAGTTCAGAGGATTAAATTAAATGCCTGTAACATTTAAACAATTATCGCACTTCCATGAGTTGCGTAATTCTACAAAATTAAGTGATGATGAATAATTACTTTTCACAAAAGGAAATCATAAAAAATAGTGTCATAAATGTGTATAAAATTAACCGTAATTAATTTGAGATTAGTTGTCATAAAACCTTATTCTCAGCTGTATCATTTTGTAGTCATTTTTAAATTTCATTTCAATGCATGCAACTGTTTATGTTAACTATGTTAAGTTTGTAGTACTTTGTCTCTTCATAATAACGATAAATATACATATTTCCGTTATCCTATGCATCTTTTAGAAAATGTACGGCACATTTATTTCTTTGTATATTCGCTGTCGTTGCTCGTCACAAATTCGGATGCTGAAGATGAAGGTCGTACTATTTGCATAAATCTTTTCATTCCGTAAATATAAGTTTGCACACTTCATATTCAAAATCCTTTTGTTCTAACTTTTAGAATATTCATGACATGTTTTGTACACTTTTGGTAAGGTTAGATGTATAGCTATAACAGAAAGCTACAGGATCTCTGGATCCATTGTGTGAGGCTCAGGTTTTAAATTCAGACAGCGAAACGGGAAATCACTAGATGATTTAAAAGGCAACTTTTGAAAATCGCTTCATGCATAATATGAAAATATGATTACCATAAAAGTTGGATCAGAGTAACCGAAACCTTTACACTACAGCATCCAAGTGTCTTCTGGTTGACGTAATCCCATTTAATTTATGCGAACAAGTTTACTTTCAGTATATAAGGCTTATAGCTACCGTTTAACACAATACTAATAAGTCAGTGAGGCTTCTCACTTTGTATGAAATGAAGTCTTTGTAATTAAATTTGATAAGACCAGTTTGTCTTGATAAGAACAAGTTGAGCTCCCAGGGCTCGTTGTAGGCTTAAGGTTTTTTGTTTGGCTAATAAAAATCGAACACGATATACAATCATTATTGAATCATTATCTAGACACTGGTCAAGAAGGGAGAAGTAATAAGCCTGGGAGTTAGTTTGATATTGATCGATTCGGTTTATAAGGACAACGGTCTCTGAGGACAATTGATGATTAGTTTGATACGGCATGTCCAATACGAGAAGTACAAAATAATCCTATGGGTTAACAATGGGATGTTGGATGTAAGATGTAATATGTAATGTAATGCAAATCCTCTCTGCAACGGCTACACGTTCTTCCTTTTCCGATGCCTCGTAAAACAAGCCATTGTTTAGTTTAAGGTGGGATAGCGAATCGGATTTAAAAAGACGAGGCTCTTCCTTCTCATTCCTTGACTTTGACACGTACGTAACATGAAAATATATAGGAATGAAGGTAATTTACTCTGGTAGATAATTTTAAAAGAGGAAGGGATTCCTGCTTCTTTAGGGTATATTATATCATGGATGATGCATTGACCCATCTCTAAATTCTGTCTGCCACAGTAGTAATAGAGCTTCGGATTATATGAGCATAGCATCTTATTGCTTTAGTATGCATTCATACATTGTTTTCGAACAGCTTGTTCTATTCCATGATGCAGGATGATAAATTGTTTGAATATTTTGATTTACAGGGGAATGACCCATGCAGGGCAACTTGCCGAGGGAGTCTTCAGTCCCGGCGTTCTCAACTCAATCGAGAGATTCATCGCGAAATGAGACTTCGAGCAGGGGCGGAAAATTTACTCAAGTAAGATTTGTAACAAACTAATACTTTAAACAGTTATCTTTTATTTTTACGACTATGACCAACTCCAATGTCTCCAATACCTTGAAAGTTAGTTTCAGTAGCCTAGTGGAAGGCTTTCTTGTTCCGTTTATTATCTGCAATGTAATAAAGTGTACATAAGATGCATACTAACGTCCACAAAGGTGGGCCAGAAATTCTAAAGTAATTGAATGAACGACTAGTTGGGAAATTTGGTAGGAGCGTATGCTAAAAAAAATCCATGCAAAATCTTATTATCAATTTCACCAGCTAAAATATTCACGGGTGGTCAGTAATCAAATCAGGATGCCAATATTGAAGCACTTGGTATTGTAATTAAAAAAATAAATTACACTTTAATAACAGCCCATGCGAAAATAAATACTACTTGGCTCGTATGTCATTATAAATTGTTGCAGCCGTTTAGGTAGCAAAATGTTGCTTTGGATCGTGAGACTTGCCTCATTGGATTTCATTGCTTTGGGGAATGTCTAAATGAAGAATGGGTTTTTACACGTCAGACCTCAGCTCTGAATCCGATCAGAAGTTTGACATCCCAAATGTCGCTTGAACAGAAGCAATATTATAGGAAAGAGCGCCATTAAAAACGATCTCCTGCCACACTGTACTAGCGTTTTTATTTTATTGATGCAGTAGCTGAGAATAGGTGCTCGTTAAGGGAAAATCTCTCTGATTTCTCTTGGTTAAATAGTCGTTGACAACTGTCACGAACGTATTCAGCTCCTACTTGTTATGCAAAGGGGTGACTTTCCATATTTTACATGAGAGAGTTGTCATTCTAATTTTATGATTGATCTTGACGACACACTACTTTAGTTTTGATCTACTATGCCTCCCGAGTGTTGATGTCAGACTCGAGAATGATTTAGTAAAAATCCTGAGTTTTTAAACGAATTGCAGTCTTTAGGTATTTGCAATGCAATATAGAATGGGAATGAAAATTAATCTGGTCTTAGTCAAATATTATCTGTAAACAAATAGCTGCAAGAGGGTTAGCCATGTCATGCGATGATTATTTAAATAGTGGGATAAAAAATCAAAGATGATTACCACTTCAAAAGCAAATATTGATTTCTAGAAAATTTCTCGTCATTCTAATCAAGACTTCTCAGTTCTCACTTTTATCAAATTAAATGTTCACCTTTGTGAGAGTCTAGTTAAAATCGTGCTAATAATGAAATGAAAACATTATGAAAAAAAATCTCTCCAAATTAGATCAATTCTAGTATAGGTGAGTCATGCAACTTACTTGTTGTATCCCTTTGCATATTAAATGGAAATGAGTTTGGGAAAATTTATTCTGGATTGATGGCGTCAATGAAATGTAAAATCCAGAGCTTTTTAACTTCAACGAGGCATGAAGTATTTATTACAGATTTAATTTTATTCAATCCATTGAAATCCATTCGGCTATTCAATCTACTGTTAATTTAACGGCCTGAGCTTAAGGTTATGTGGAAGTATTCCATTATTCGTCAATGGAAATATTTAAAAAATTTATTTCACTTGAGTCAGATACAAATATTCATGAATATGAGTTATTGCTATTTCAAAATTAACATCTGACTCGATAATAAATACCAATGAATCGTAGTCATAAACCGTTCCATTTCAGCCACCCAACTGCTCAAGCCTTGAAGTATAATTTCTGAAAATTCTCTCCCACGGTTATCATACTCATGCATTACAAATTTTGTCGATCAAGGATTTAGAACATTAAGAATTACAAATTACAACCACTAGATTGAGAAAGATGGGAGTCTTTCAGTTAGAGTCAACTTTGAGCCCATCGGCTTGTTGTAGTACAGACAGCTGTACAAGGCTAAAATACGTACAGCTCAGACAATACACTATTAGGGTGAGTCTACTGTTTCAACGACCTTTTGTCGCTAATTACTGTCTTTGTAGTTTAAAGGTGTTTCCCTCTTTCCCATTGTATACACAAGCCCGTCATTATGACTCGTATTATTTATTATGCAACCGTATCAGTAAATTATTTAAGAAGAAGAAGTGAGAACATAATCACAATGTCTATGTATCAAGTATGCATGCATGCACACTCAGATTATAGTGCGTAGAATGAATTGCAAGTTCTTACATATTTTACAATGACTTTTGATGTAATAGTATTTGACAGTTGGTGTGGGAGTCAAAGTATTGAATTGTGTATCTTGACAATGTGGAATGGCAAGTATGTTTGGATGAGGATTTTGATGAATTCAAAAGGAATTCGAACTTGGTTTTTTTAAATCCATGAGATTCTATTCCGCCGGATATGTCGAGTTTTAAGTGACCTCATATTAGTCTATAATTATATTTCAGAGAGTTTACACGAAAGTTGTATTACATGGACTCTGTATTGGTATTTTATTCATATTTAAGTGTTGCTAGGCTTTGCATTACCATCTTTTGATGCAAGTATGAGTTGCTGAAACTTAACACAAAATTATTGTTATTGAAATATTTTGTTGCATTAATTTTAGCAGGATGACGATGGGTAGGTTAAGTTCAGACTGTGTACGAGATTTCTGAGCAGTACAAAATAATATATTTAAATAAAAAATATGAACACGAGACTGTAACCGCGTTTGACATGGGTTGACTATATGATTGGAGCTGTCAACGGATGTCAGTCATCAGTAGCTTTTTCGGTTTATTTGATTCAAAGTTTTCTTTAAACAGGAAATTAGGCACATTACCCTAGCTTCCTCATTTCATGTCTGAAATTTACTTAATTTGTATAGTAAAACTAACATGTAAGACTTTAAGAGGCATGTAGTGGTTTAGTATTGAGGACGATACTTATCGAACAGTCACTTCTTAGAAAATATATTATAAATGACTTGGAGATGTTCAATTCTTATAATGCATCAAAGTAGTGAGATAGAATTATTTGATCACAGCAGGAAACTTTATGCTTGTAGCTTTGTACTACATTCATCTAAATATAGTAAATTTTGAAAAATAAAACTCATTATGATAATATTAATTTATTAATGTTTTCAGAGCAACATCAAATCGAACTGTGAAAGAGACAGCTACATTGGAACTCAGCTTTGTCAACTCACATTTACAGCTACTTCGAGAGCAATTAGCAGAAATAAATGGTTGCCTGGAAGCTTACCAAGGCCAAGGGTGAGTTTCAATAATTATATTTTCAATTCAAAATTTCTGGACTCATATTTCGAAATAATTCTGAGTTCGAAAAAATAGCTGTTCTTTTTATAAGGTGAATGCAACGAATAATGAATGACTTTTTCGTTATATTTCATTACTACTTTGAAACCGGGCCATTCCCTGTTCAAATATTCGATAACTAACGGAATACTAATTATGTATTAACAATGTATGCCCTGATTGTACGCGATTGTTTTGATAGCTGTCAGCAATCGCCTATTGTGATTCAACATATTTAATGCGATCTAGTGTCATTGAGCTATCAGGATTGGCATTCATGAATCCTTCAATTAAATTAGCAAGATGGTCATCTGTACAAACTAGGTATTGAAGTCTTAGAATTAGGAACTTGATTGAGTCTTTGATAAGAATACAAATTCGTGTAACAATGTATGAAGTAGGAGTAAGAATTCCCAGCTTCTTTTATTGCCGAATGACAGACATGAAGGTCAAGCAATCCTTCTTTCAAGTGTAACTCATCTTCCATGCCATTTCCCTTCAGTGGAAAGCGTTTATTATTACTGTCTCATACTTGAGACCACTTGATACTGATTTATCGTTATAATTTTTATTACCACTTTGAGGCGAAAAAAATTCAATAGATAAGCATAGAATTATATTTGTAATCTTCCCTCAACATGTTATGCTAATGAGACCTAGAGGTTCTTGGGAAAATTCTTATACAAGTCACTCCCTATTTGAAAGAGTATCGAAGCGAATAAAATCATAGGATGAAAAATTGCAAAAAACCATCGATATGGTATTCTCTTACATAATAGACACTATCCCTCAAAGAGCTTAATACCCCATTTTAAATTACACCTTAAGATGAGAAACAAGAAAGAAAACAAAAGTGTCAAGTGTTCAATGTCCTTTAATTCACTATCATCAGCTTCGAACTTGAGGAACGGTCTGGGCGTTTTTAATAAGTCACAATTGGGCTCTTGATTTAAACTATTCCAAAATTTTAGTGACTCCTACCTTCGTTTGATTTCGGACTATGGTTCGAAAACATTTATTGAGTAAAAATAGTAAAATCAAATGTAAAAAGTTGTCAGCAAAAAATGCAACAGGCTAATGTGTAAAGCTTATGACATGATTTTGAGAAGAAATTGTAAAAACTATTAATAAAAATTTTAATTAAAACAATCCGTATTTATAATTTTCAGTCAAGACACAAGTTTACCGATGATTCCTCTGGGACTGAAGGAAACTAGAGATATCGACTTTCGTGAATCATTCAAGGTAACATCCTATATTTAAATAATTTACACCTTTCCACAGTGATTATTATTATTTGTAAGCGTAAATAATTGGGTTGAGGGATGTGCATTTACTGCCGTCACACTGATTGATATTCTAACATCTCTTTTGCGAAAAAAAAACTATTTCCAAGAACCATCAAACGCGGAAGCAGTTAATCACCCTGTAATTAAATACTTGGGTGTGAAAAACTGAATCTTGTGTTTATTTAGGCTTGGTTCCCTACACATAGGATCCGTTTTAAAAATGAGAGGAAAACAATACATATACGATATACAGACCGAGTAGAGGTATAACTTCTTTAAATCATCATACTATTGAGCCTGCAAGGTGGAATTTGGAATGTTGCAAACTATAGTTGGCATCGGTAGTAAAAAAAAAAGCAACCTTCGTAGTTAAGTCTCTCAAGTCTCGCCAGCATGATTCCCCACTATCGCAAGGGATGAACTCCTGTTGAGAGAGATGTGTTATCGTCATTGTAACAGAAGAGCGGATTCCTATATATTCTTTGTTATCTTCCACCCATCTTCACAAATTGCCTTGGCCGAACCACTTCCGTATTGAATTTTATCAGCCCTCAGGTTTTTAACTGTTGAATCACATTTGTTTGCTCAATACAAGTGAACGGTAGAGAGCCTGCAAGCAGCCCTGTTAGAAGAACTTGTAGGACACATGCGGAGAAGCCTCTAGTTAGCACACAGACCAAGCCATCATCATCATCATCAGTGGTTTAGTTTTACATCCCGTGTGGTGAACGGTTCGCAGCAATAGAGATGCTTTCCAAAACCACATATGCACGTTCTTCCATTTATACTCACTGACTTAATTTTCCAAGGCTTCTTGGCCTACTACGGACAGAAGCAAGCCATGTTGCAATTTGTCTATTTGTCAACAAAAACGACGAAAACATTACAAAGATAAATTACGTTACGTGGTAGAATTACCTGGATTCTTTCGAATTATGTATTGGCAAAGGGAACGGGCAAATGACGCTGGTTATTACCAAGAGTGACTATGAAATAGCTCAAATACAAAAAGTAACATTCTATTCTAATACTTCCACAGGCTCATCACGTAGCAAAGCTGTTAGCCATCATCCTATGGCATAGCTTTTAGGTATAAAATATTTAAAGTAGTAGAATGGTAATTTTCTCGTCCGACCACGAGATAACAATACGATGTAGCTGTAGCATGTTTTTCAAAATAAAACATAATATCTTAAAGATTTTTCACACAAGATAGTACTGTACTTTTTAAAAAAAGGAAAAGAAATCCCAATTTTACCAGCACACTTGGTTTGACGAAATATAAGAAAAGCAGTTATAATAACTTTACAGTAGCTTTATATGTTGTTGGGAGTTGTGAATTTGTCAAGATTCACTGCACAATACAGAATTCAAGGAGAAAAAAACACAATGCTCTGGGCAAACAAACAATAGCTGTCGGAAATACAGACGATTAAAAAAATTGCTGTCACTGAACTTCATTCAGAGGAATTTCTGCTTTGGGAGGTCTTAATAATTAAAAGCTCATCGCCAATATTTCCATAAGAAATGGAAATAATTTTTAATAATAGTAATTCCCAGTGGGTTGCTAATGATATGGGTATTAGATACAAACTATAGCATTCCGGAAAAAAACTTGGTCATTATAATCACTCAATAGCGCATTATCTGTAGTTGTATGAATAGAAGCTCATTTAGTTCCTGACCTTCCCTATAACCGATTCGGTTACACGAGTACTTCCATTTCTCATGAAGCTATGGGATAGTGCCTGATGTAACGATTACGGTAAAAGCATTAAGGATAATGGTGAGCTGAACCGTGTGATCTTTTTTTAATTGCAATTATATTGAGTGCGTCGAGGCAATATTCCCGACTGGAGTTTAAGAGAGAAAAAAGAAGATTCGCTGAGTGGTTAAATAGTAAATCGTTATGTGTTTCTTCGTATGTCAGGATATTACATACAACATACAACTATATAAAAGTACCGTATTAATTCTGCACGTAACACTGCGATAATTAGCGATGAAAAAACTCTGTGTAATATTACTATTGTGAGTAAAAAGAACTATTCTCACGATATAAGATCCCTAGAGTAAATTGTGTAGCATTTAGGAATCGGATTAGAGGCTGATATTACGTCTTCTCTGTAATCGCATCTATCCAATTTTGTGGATAATTGAGCCATTTGCCAGGAACCTTTTCCGGTTTTCCATGCCATGACCTAAACGTTATGTAACCTCTTCCCTATTGATCATGATAAGTATGAATACATGCAGTCAGTTTCATAAATACGCACTTCTATACATTCTACTGCATAATTACGAAGAATTTGGGGTCTTCAAATATTTCTTAACTAAACGTAAATTACTAAATTATTGTAAATTAATTACGTACATTTAAACTTAAATACAAAGGCGAACTTCTAGAAAGTGTACCTTAAATCTCCTTGATAATTATTTGGATAAACTTCTAGTCTAGCTTCCGTGTGTGCTTTCGTTTGCTCGTAGAAATCTTTTGAATCTTTTTGGACTACGAGTAGGCAGCTTGACTTTTGAAAATATGTGGCAAAAGAAAAGTCTTAAAAGTCTAGTTTTTGTTGAGGTCCTCGAATTGGATATATGCTCAGGGGATAAGCAGATAATAAATTGTGCAGCCGACGCCAAATGCACTAGCAAATTGTTACAATACCGTCCAAGCACACCCTTAATATTAATGCTAAGCCAATATCTATAAACTTATTGTAGCACACTATTGTATTGATATTAATAGCTTGCAATTTATGTCAACCCAATTATTCGCCCAGAAATGTACATTCCCACTCAAACTGTAATGCTGAGTGTCAAATCGTATTGTTCATAAGTCATTGTCTGTTTTCAGGATTTCATATTGGAACACTACAGTGAAGATGGGAGCAATTTTGATGATGCCATACAATCTTTCATGGAGCTGAGACAGGTAATGAAAATCCACATTCAAATTCATCGTTAATGTTTGTTGGTACAAGCAATCAAGTTATAAAATTTGACATCCACTACAAACCAATAATTCCTTCATGGTAAATTGATTTTGAAATATTTTTTCAGGCGATGAGGAGACCCTCAAGGACCAAGAGTGGAGTCCAGCTACTGCTACGATATTTAGGCGTTTTGTACTACGTTGAGAGAAGATTCTTTCCAGCGGACAGAAACATTGGGGTATTTTTTGAATGGTAACTCTAGTTCTTATCTTTAAAACTTTTATGATGCTTGGAAATGTACCTGCTACGACAATTTTCTGCCTCATGGCCTTCTGTCAATCTTGATATGTACATAGAATCTGGCATTACGACATTCAGTACATGAGGTTTAGAAAAAATCTCACGTTGACAACTTTATGTTTGCTTTCAAATTTTATGGTTGACTTTCTACTACAACTTGTTCAATTTACCTAAATTGATGTCCTCATGCTTTATACTTTCTTCTTCTAATATTAGCGAAACATTCAGACACGTACTGAACTTTAGAATTTCAATTGTAAATTAGGATCCAGTAGGGTTGGCAATCACTTAAGTGAGAGTACTTTTCTGTTCGCTTTTCATATGAAGGTTTTTCTTATGAAGACATCATCAAATGTAGGTACATAGTACGGTATAAACAAAGACAGATCTATTTATATAACCTACGAAATTCAAAATTGGCTTTGCAACTATTTTCATCACTTTTCAGACTCCATTATGTCCTACTTCATTAAAGAAATAGTTGAGTTTGTCTTACAAATTATCAAACTATGTTTGCATCATACATTAATTACCATTATCATTACATTACCAAGAAATACGACAGTTACACAGCTACGTATCTGCATGACCTTCGAATCAATGGAAAGGCTCAGAATGATTTTTTCGAGTACTTTTCGATTTTCGAGGCTTTAAGACACTTTGATTTATCTTTAAGTTATCTTGTTTTTCCATTTTCACGTATATATTTATTTAGAGGATTGTACCATAATGATAAAAGGCATATTTTATTCTTTGGGTTTAAATTCTTTTGGTTTATTTTGCCAGGTACGACGCACTGACGGGAGTGCCAAGTATTCAAAAAACAGTAGCGTTTGAAAAGGCCAGTGTACTATTCAACTTGGCGGCTATGCATACACAAATCGGTTCCAAACAAGATCGACAGATGAACTCCGACTCGGCGGACGCTGCTGTTGACAATTTCCTCCGTGCTGCTGGAACGCTTCGTTACATCGGAGAACACTTCACTCATCCACCCTCATTTGATTTAGCCCCTCATACACTCGACGCTCTCACAGCGCTTTTTCTGGTAAGCATTTATTAGTAATTGTTACTTTTTGCTTCGTAGAATTTAATAATAAATAATATCGAAAGAATTAAGGCTGAGAAAGAGGAGGCATATCATTGATGTGGATGTTGATAATGATTTGAAAAATAAGTATATTTTGAAATGAGAAATATCAAAAGAATGAAAAGTTGAAATAATCAATGTCAGTTGATGAGTAGCATGGTTGTAATTAGTGTAGGAAATTTTATCGATAAAGAAGCTTAGCAAGTTCATTTACTGAACTTCTTATGAATGATCACGGGAAATGTCACAAATTTATATCAAAAGGCCTGCAGCATTGCATACAAGGAGTTCTCACAAATGAAATTCAAAATATCCAAGTCACAACTTTATTTTCATAACTAATTACTAAACTTCCTCATGTTAGCTCCTGTGTAATCATCCTTCTTACTGAAGATAATTACCAAATACTTCAGTGCGGTATAAAACTCTAAGTCAGGATGTGCATCAATGTACCAGAGCCTTCTTTGTAGTAAGGTTGGGTTTATCTTCATATGACACGTGTGTGGAAGAAGCTTAGATGAAACTAAATAATAGAATAGGTCGTTTATCATGTACTAACTTCCACAAAGTTTTTCAAATCCGTCCAACGAACTGTTACAACTTAAGACTGACACAGGAAGCAAGGTTTAATCATTTCCCCGTCGTGATCCGTGGAAACGGCATGAATTGAGTAACAATACCTTGGATTTTAATTAGGGATGATTTTCATTCATTACCTTTGGGATCAATTAGCTAAAGTTGAGGGTTGGGAGTTGAATAACCCGAGCTGATCATTAATCTTCCAGTAGGAAGAGAAGGAAGAGAATACCGCCAGTAGAATTTGTAATCCTAATTGTTGCAATTTGTTGCTTCTAAATGACCGTATTAAGTATTAGTGTTTCCTTGTGCATGTACGTTCTTCTTCCTCTAGTGTAGGGGCCTTTACTTCATTTGTCTTGTGAATTTTTAAAAATGAATATGATGGATGATTGGATGTCATATGGCAGATTTTGAATCATTGTGCTGAGTGCAGTGGCCCTTGTGTTATTTATTTAAATTCTATTCTCCATAGCTGTAGAGAAATTGCATCTAATTTTACGAATTAACAATGGAGAAGACGTCGACTGAAATATCTTTAGAATTTAGGACTCGTTCTTCACACTTTCCAAATAATTTAAATCATATTGGGTTCTCGAAGCCGGACTGCTCGAAGCTAAAATAGCTCTTCAAAGATTGATGAATTTGGTGAATGGCGAATGGCTTTGTGAAAGCTGATTGATGATGATGAGGGGTTTTAACTATAGGTAGCATCTTCAAGTAACAATTGATCACGATCAATTGCTCATCCCGAGGAGTTGGCTATCTGAGATTCGTGACCATTTCCTCAGCATGAGTAGTTCGAATTTGGTGTGAGCAAAAAAGCAAGGGAAATTTTACTGACGATTGTTACGGCATCTTCTTAAACTTAGCTGACGCAGATAATTTAGCTTAAGTGTAGGCTTTTGCTTCCATGATGATTTACCATATATTTTATCTACACTTCCAGGTTCAAGCTCGTGAGTGCTTATTTGAAAAACAGCAATCAGTAGACAAGGTGGATAGCAGCAAGATTATAGAAAATGGAGTTCAAGACGTCAAGATACAGTCAAAACTTATCGAATTCGCCCAGGAAGCTCAACTTCTTTCTGATGAATATATTCGAGTGGCTCAACTGCTTTCTCATGAAGAATTAAAAGAATTTATACCACCAGCATGGTCATCTCTCGTTACGGTTAGTTTTTACATTCACTTTAATCCCCATCGCTATTTCTAGGTGTAATGAATGTACTTATGATACACGACCTCACTTGTGTTTATATATCAATCACCCACTACATTCAACATTAGAAATGAGAGTTATTCCTCGTGGGAGGTCAAGTAAGGACATTCACACTCATTAGAAATGCATTATTGCACAAAGGCAGCTTTGTATGAACATGAGCTAGTTTTTTTATGCATGAAATTCCGTTTGTCCGTTTTGTCCTAATGAAATTATGATTTGGATTGTCCTAGCCTTGAATGAAAGGATTTATTCAATGCGTAACGTGGGAAGTATTCATACTTCCCTACATCTCACACTTATCGTCACGCACATATTTTTAAAATTTCGAGACTTGCTAAAATATTCTTAGACGTACATAAATATAATGTGACCTTTCTAATAATTTATTTTACGGTAATTTACAGCGTTACAGCTCCATGTAGTGCTATTATATACCAACGCTTATCAACATTTGCATGAGCTCATGAAAAAAACTATTAAAATAGTAACTCTAATAACTTTCCGCTTGTGTTGACTTGACTCGTGATAGTCACCATGTTCTAGCTGGGTTGTGGGTTGTGTTAAGCATTGAAAGTGTGTTCAAATTTCAAAATTCTATTAAGAGATCCTTATAAATCTAATTCTAAAGCTAATTTTAATATATTTACATGCATACCCACATGTAAACTTATTTACTCCCTAAATTATATTGGAATCTTAAATTAGGGCGTTGAATAGGTTAATTCCTTCTTTTGTGAATTGACCTCATTTTACGAGTACATTTTAATGAAAGAATCTCTAAAGTACGATTACATTATTAGCAGACTCTAAAGAATTTGACACCAAAGGAGTTAGATAATACACGAACTCTCAATTCGATTCTCAGCAGATAACTTGTCCTTTCTAATGTGTATGCTATTCTAGGTGCGTAGGAATCTATTGGTGTTTGTCTCGATTTTACTGATTTTATTCAAAACCGATTTATGATGAAATATGAAAATACGACAAAAATTTAAGAAAAAAGGTTCGGATTTTTCAACTACGGAAGTACTAGATAACGCAAACAATTCGAGCGTAATTATTAAAGGGTTGTTTCAATGCAGTTCGAAATTTACAGTTATGTTGTTTTTGCTAGGTTTTCACAAACGTAGAATAAATTGCATTTGATTTGTATCTTTATGGCGATCAAAGACAAAAAGAATAGCAGAAAGTTTTTTAGGCGTCGACACCGCCAATCCAATACAAATAGAATACCAACCTGTAGCGTTAAATGTCAAAAAAAAACTTTGGGGTCCTTGCGTATAACGTATGCCATAATTTTTTTTGCATTGATGTAAATCAGTATACATCAGTACAGAAGTATTTGATTTTTATCTTTCGAAATGGTATCAAATTTTGAATCTGCTTCCTGCTGTAGCTTGTTTGAACACTACATAAGACTGGATGTGCACCAAACATGTTTAGCCCAATTTTTTTATAGATTGGATTGGATTCATATTCATAATTGTTCCCTCAAAACAGTAAAACAGTTGTCATCTCTTATGTACACTATCAAATCACCATATGTACGTGTATGCGTGAAAAGAACCAATTGCAGTAAAATTAATGAATATGTTTGGTAAGGGATGCACAATTGCATTGTCCTAAGCCGAATACGTTTCCGGGTATCGATGCACACCACAGATATGTGATAAATAGTCCTAATTCTCCAACGTCAATCCACATAATAATATTATAAGATTTATAGTCACTTTAAATGTACCAATTTTATGGGATGATATGAGCCTGTGCAAGTTTTGATGAACTCATCAAAATCAGAAGAGGTGCTAAAGGTTGTTACTAGCATTTGCTAATAAATTTTATAGTTTAAAAAAACTTCTGGTTATGGATCGTTAATAGATGGTTTCAGGAATTTACAAAAATTCCAAACTAGTTTGTCGGATTAAAATCACTTCTAACAACTCTTTACAAGCTCTCTAATCTTTACCGTAGAATCTACAGACTCGCTTTATATCAACATTATGTAGATTCAAATGAACCGATATCTTGTGCTAATTTTGATGCATTCGACCATATATTTTTGACATTTTTAAAACGTTGACTGTCAAACGATTGAATTAGAAATAGAAAGTGTGAGGGATTTGAATAATCTTTAATCCAAGAGATGATTACTATTGCGAAAGAATAGTCAAACAGATTTGAACTTATAATGGATTAACTAAATTATAAGCAGCCTAGTATCTTTCTTCACACAAGATCTTCAACCTTAATAAAACCCTTCAAGACATCTCTCATTAGTTCTTGGAGTTATGCTAATTTATGTTTCAAAGAAAATTTAACCTTTCAAATCTTCGTTACAAGTGAGATTATGTGGAGCCAATGTAAAATTACGTTACATTTTGATTCCTTTCTAGAAGCATAATGCACTTGCAAATTTCAATAGTCACAATTCGTGACCTGAAAACGAGCAGAGATCACTTTGATAAACCAAAACAAATGCAGAATAATAAAATTCTCCGAAATGACGAACCCTTAAAGAATTAGAAAAGAAGAACGTACGCAGATTAATGTACTCCACAATATTTAGGTCGACAAGCATATAGACTCACAGCTAGTTTATCGTTCTTTAGTACGAGTTGTAAAGTATAATTGTTGTTCATAATAAGTGCTAAAAAATTTCCCATGATGCCTTTAACACTTAATATTGCATATTATGTACTTACGCACACATTCAACAACTTGGTACTTTAGAGCTCTATTTGTGTAAACAAGTACATTATATGTCACATGATGAAATAGAGGAAGACATGTTTACATGCAATAAAAATCATATAACTAAGCAAGTGTACTTATACTGAAGTACTTGACAAGGAACCACTCTCGGTTTTTTCTTCAAATATTACATTAAATCCAACTCTTTAGATTAAACATTATGTAATCGTATTCCATAGAGTTCGTATCTTAATTCATGCTATTATTAAAATTAAAAAAACAAATCTCAGTCCTCGCGTGAAGAATAATGCATACCAAAGCAAGAGTGTACAAACACGAATATGTTAAGGGCAATATATTACATTGTGAGTCTTAAAAGTTCTATCTAAACGAAGTTTAAGAGAAAATTGAGACCTAACTATCTATTTAAACTCGACACATGGCCGATATTTAGTTAGTAGTGTGTACAATAGATATAATGTCTGCGTCTGCAGAGTGTGAGATAACAAATGCTTACTGGCTTTGCAGGGATAGGGAATATATTTTTATGTCATGGTTGGTGGTTTAAAATGCATGCATCCTCCTCAAAGAACCATTTGCTTAACGAAGTTCTAGAAGTCAACAATAAACCCAAGAGAGACATCAGAATTTTATTTTCAACAAATGAGCTTTCGCTTCCATATGAGACACTTGAGTTGTGTGTTGGGAATAGGGATGATGTACAGCACAATCGGGAATGATGACAGCAATTCCATTCTTGCTCTTAAAATCCAACCCGTCTAACTTTCATGATGATGAAGTAATCTTTTGAGTGTGCAACGTGCAACCTCAATTGATTTACCACTCAAGTGAATTTACTCTTCACAATTATACACAAATCTAGCATCTACAAATAAAGGGCTTTATTAGTCCACAACAAACCACAATTTGTCAGGAAGACAGAACAAGAGATCATTGCGCTTGCATGGTTATACTAAAGTAATCACTTGCGTAATGCTACTCTGCATGGGGCTTTAAATAATTATGCACTTCAAAAGTGCAGAAAAAATGAGATTCGTTCGGAAAAGATTCATGTTTCCTTTTGTTATTTATTGTAAGAACGTACTGTAAGACATAAGACAGGGTTTCAAGTCGTTGATGATTGCCGGGATGAAGCCTGAATGAATTATTAAATTCGGACTTATATTAATCCTTCCAGGTGAAGCGAGATCTGTACAAATGTGTGGCACATCATTACCTTGCAACACTGCTTCTAAGTGAATGCAAGTTTTCGGATGAGACCCAGGAGAGTTTCCGATATTTGTACTGTGAGACAGAAAACCAAGCTGTGACTGATATTAGGATGCCAAGTGATGAGGAGGAGATGAAGACCTTAGGATTTTGTCACCTGCGAAAATCTTTAGCGAGTTTAGAAGATTCCAGTAGACATGCTAGGCTTAATAGAGAACTCCGAGGCAAAGCGGGACTCCAATCTGCCCTTCAGTCAATGAAAGACAGAATATTGGCCACCTTTGAGCGTAAAGAAATCCAGAGTGAAGAGGAACTTGATCGTTACTTGGATCCACCTCAAATTATGGGTAAGAATTTAAATCAATTTTACTTTAAATGGGCCAAAATAATTACTTTATCGAAATAAGATTAGTTTCGGATCGATGATTGTACTGCTAGTCTCTAAAACGAAATCAAGCAGTAATTTCATTGGAATGTACAGTTTTATATTCAAAGTCGGCCGGCCTTAATAGTTTTTTTTTAGGAATTTGGACATTTAACAAAAGCGTGGTTAGGATACAAAGGTTCAGCTCATTTCCCATGTGAAAATCTAGAAAATTGTGTCAATTTTTTCACATGATATTTTACTACCAAATTTTTCGAATACTTTACAGCTTTTATCCCCAGATAAATCATAATTAACCCTTCCCAACCCATTATTGGCCAAACTAAAAAGGTAACTATGAGCGGCTGTGAAACTGCTTTCCCAATCCTCGTTTAGCTATAAAAAGTCAAGTGCAAGGGCTTTAAAAATTGTTTCGGTCGTAAATTGGCTGAATATGAGATGAGCTACGAGCACGAGAAATCGTAGCCATCTTCTTATGATAAAATCATTGTAGGCATAAATTATGGATTCATGAAGCCTACTTTAAAGTTGAGCGTCAAACGTGCTGTTAAAGGAAAAGCACAGAATCGCTGTTGAACAATGGGATACTATAATTTGACAGATGGTTAAGTGAGAATGAAGACATGGATTTCATGCTTGAATCGTGATTCGGCAATTTAATAATCTTCCTCATTTGTTTCCCTATTCCGTTTAAATGCCAAAGACAGCAAGTTTCTCCAAGATTTTCATTTCTCTTTCAATGTTTTGAATGTAATTTGTAATTTGTATTTTTTCTGAATAAAGCCGCAACTAAATTCCAACTGGAACTAAGTCCGCCGGATTTAGCGACGCACAATGTTGAGGATCCCTTCAAAGGACTTGGGCCTTTGGCTCTCTTCTCAGCCAAGAGACACTGGTCCGCTCCAAGACATGTTACACTTCACCGTCGGGGGGACGGCTTTGGCCTCAGTGTCAAGGGAAGTGCACCGGTCTGCATTGCATCAGTTGACGAAGGATCACCTGCAGAGGTAATAATTTAAAATAAATTCATCTTGCTTATTGATTCCGAAATGGGATTCTTTGAATTTGGTTTACAAATTTCAATTTTTTAGTAGAAAATATTTTGGACAGGTTTAGTTTCGATCAATTCCTTTCAAATATTTTATGTTGGGTGGTGTTGCATGGTTTTCAATATGATGGAAAGTAAATTCATAAAACAGGTCTTGTGTATAACTTTGCAAGCATCCTCATTGATAAACATTAGTAATTTTGTATTTTAGTTTGAAAACACTTTTTCTGAATGTGTATTTATTTTCATGTTGTGACAGTTTTGCTAAGTTTTGCGCAGAAATGTAGATAATTTGAGTCTTTTCATCACGATTTTGGTGACATTGCAAAATGTTGACACAATATGACACATGATGAGAAAAAACTACCACCTTTTAAATTTTATAGTCTGAAATTCTTTTGGACTTGCGAATTCTTAGTTCCAACTCTTACATATTATTTATCTGTGTTTCATAGCTTGGAGGAGTAAGACAAGGTGATGTGATTGTGGGTATTGCTGGAGTTGATGCAAGATGGTTGGGACACGAAGAAGTTGTGGCTTTGGTTAAAACCACAGGGGACTCCTTGGCACTTCGGCTTGTCACTCCAATGGACAATAAGGTACGTTTTTATCGTGAAATTCCAGGAGTTTAATCGCTCTAATGAACGCTCGGTTGATTTATTTATGCTGATTGTCGTCTCCAGAATACAAGTCACCACCACAGCCACAAGGGACGTATCTCACCACATTCAACAACCAGTAGTGCCAGCTTGGGAAGTACAACTCCTCGAAGTTCATCTAGTAGTTCTTCTGGTTATGGGTATGAAAAAGTACATGACTTATTAATCACGACTTTCCAATTAGCTAAGCATGAAAAGATGTTAAATTTTTATTTCAATGGTATTTTTTCAGAGGGAGTTATGGAAGAAGTATCAGTCGAAACACTGGATCTGCTAGTCCTCCTGGAACCGATAGTACAGTTAAAAAACTTACCAACACATTATTCCGTCGCTCCAAATCAAGGGAAAAGGCAAATGACATAGGAGGATACAAGTCCAATGTAATTCTCCGATAAAGAATATTAGTTTTTCCTAGAGTAGTTTAGTTGAGTGTAAATCTACAAAGGAATTTGTTCAATCAATCGATGAAATTAACTAAATGAGATAGTTGTAAATATTTATAATCAATCATTTTAACTTGCGGACTGACTAAATCAATCGTATGGATTAGGATGTTGTAACTTGTAATGAGCTCGCTCTAGACTTGAAAAACGCGAATGGTGTATGTATTTACAAGTCGGGCTTTCTATGTTACTTGTTCCGGTAAATTGCAACAAGCCTAATTATTGCTTATGAAGGATGTTAATTGAACTTAGATTAAATACTAATTATAATTAAAGTTTGTTTAGCTTTATGGATTGGTGTTTGCTCGAAGTTAGGAAGGTATGGGATACGGGGGTTCTTCTAATCTCTGTCATAATTTAAAGTAAGATTGCAAGTTTTGTTTGTGTTCGTTTTAATTAATTTAGAAGTTAATTTGAACATTTCAAATGCAAGATTTTTTATTTTAGTGCTAGTGCTTTAGATTAGATTTATAAAAGTTAGCGCATTTCCGATGGGAGAGCCATTGTATAAGTATTATACAACTTATACTAAGTATGAACATGAATATTTTGTGGTGCAATATTATTTAAATTAAATATAACTTAAACGACGTTCATTCATACAAAGTTATGATATTATGATATAAAATGACCTGTCGCCTGTAATCATTTAGCTTATGCTTCCAAAGTCAGACATTCAAGACAATTAAGGTTTTTCCGACCATTGTAGCCAAAAATTTAATAAAAACAAAATACTTCACAATTTGGAACCATCGCTATAGTCCCAGTTATATTTTTGCACAAGCTCGAAGATTTGTTCTGGTTGAAGAAAATGTAATTTATCCAAGCTAGAATGCATTCCAAACTTATCGGTCTCCATTTGCATGTTTCAAAATCAAAATTCATTCTCCATCCGGATTTTAATCGGGTTAGGTTTATATATTTCAGCATGATCAACGTTTGCGATAACCTCCTGTAAAACAGATAAAAAATATTTGAGGCTCTTCAATTAAAAAATTTTCAAGAGAATAAAAGATTTGTACCATATCCACCGCCTCCACCACCACCCCATCCCCAACCTCCCCAGCCTTGTCCCCCTGTTAAAAATTAGAACATTTATTAAACATGCTTAATGAGGCTGATTGAAGTTACATTTCGAAAATATTTCAAAAACTAAGATTGAAAGACTTTTCTCTGATTTAAAAAAAAACGTATATCCAAGATTTGAAGAATTAAGTACTAATCTCCATCATACCATGTCCACCATACCCCCCATGTCCACCATGACCGCCCCATCCCCCTGGAAATTATTAGTGGGATAAATTAACAACACTGTAAATGAGTGCACATGAAAATGAGTTATATAAATGGAAATTAAGAAAAGAATACTAACCCCCACCGCCGGTACCTCCCCATCCTCCATGTCCACCTAAATGGATTTAATATTTTAATGATAATAATAAACTTTCATCGTTAAATTTGTAAACTTCAATCAAAATCCCAACTGACCCCATCCGCCTTGTCCACCTGTTAAGAGAGTAAATTGATATTAAAATTTTTCACAAATGAAAATGTCAAGGGAGCTACCATTTCAAATAACTTCTGTGCTGACCTACCAGAATAATTTCGTTTAGACTTTGGGACTTAAATTAAACTCACCATGTCCACCTTGGCCACCTTTGCCCCCTTGATAGTGAGTATTCACGACGATAACTCGTCCACCCCCACCGCCACCACCACCTTTATACTTAGTTCCTTGTACTAAGAAGACGGAAATAACTAAACAAAAAACTGCAATGGATAACCTCATAGTGAACACAATTCTGAAGTAGATCAGAAACTAAAATTGGTCAAAATAGTCCGAAATTGTAAACTGCGACAACCTGCTTCCGTTCTGACTCCTTATATATAAAGTCACGAGAACCCCACCCCCAGCCCCTTATGCAACTTCCTTTTTTCTTCAAAAATGCAACAACTTTAATTAATTTAGGAAGTAGCTGTTTTTCTATTGATTTGCTAGGTTTTGTTATCTTAAGTGGCATACAAAGTGCAAGCTCATCTATTTTTTCTTAATCCATGAATGGATGAGTGCGAGAATAACTTTCTCTTTCTAAGAAAAGATTTTAATTGTTCCCCAGTGTTACTGTTATGCAACCTAAAACTATTCTCACTTATGTCACCTAATAAACTCTCAATTTAATACGAACAACCACTAATGCGTTAAATAAATTCACAATTTTTTGGGCAAAAAATTAAAGCACTATAAAGTGTCTGAAATGACTCGGCATTTAATCTTCCATCTTAATTAAAATATTGTATCCCTTAAACTAAAATAACTAAATCATTTACTATTTTAAACTTAATAAGAATATGCTATTGCAAGGTGTAATCTTATTTTAAATATTTTTATTTAATTTAATATGATTACAAAATTATCAAATATATTCCATAAATACTGAACATTTTCTCATCTGCGTTTTGTTAACAAAAAATTTTACATTTCTTTAAATCGTGGAACTTTAACTTGGATGTATACGGTTATTTGAATATGTAATACCCGAGGATTTAGATGAAACCGTGTATTTCTTAGTTGTCGTCCAATATCCAATAGCCCTTTTGCTGAAATGTGCTAAAAATTCGCATATCCGTGTAAATGTAGTACACTAACAACCTTCAAGGTCGTCACATATACTAATACAATGCTGTCACATATACTAATACAATGCTGTAACCTCTGTATTGCATTAAGTGAACTCGGTGCTAATTTTAAAAAAAAACTACAGACTGAATCATATAATGAAAGTTAATTGTAATGAAATTCTCCAATCGATAAAGACTCCCTATAGAGCGATTGATGGTTACTGTCTTCTGCCACGAAAAGACTAATGTAGCATACAAAATTCTTCATCGATCCATAGATTTCCTCTCTCAAAGTTTTCCTTGGAATTGGAAATGCCATGGCCATAAAATATCGACCGACGAAAATAGGAAACTGGATATGAAATGAAATATTTTTCTACATGTACAACATTTTAATGTCTTCCAAAAACTCCAATTTCATCCATAATCTAGGAATACCTTTGCTGAGATTCCTCAATTCAATTTGTAGTAAACCTCAATCAGACGGTAATCTATAGTTTCCTAGGATGTGGGAGGAAGGAAGGTCAGCCAACGTCTTATCTACATGTCTTTTCTCACCCATATGCAGACAGAGATAAATATAATTCTGTGGCTCCTTATAACCTTCCAAGCTCCCTCCGAGTCGAACGAATCAACCGAATTCGGAGTTTAAGCGTGCGCCTTCTGAGAGCAAAACTGGGTGACGATGATATACTTAACCCATATCTAGTTTTACAGACATTCCCTATACACAGACTGATGTACCGAAGACCCTGAAAATTTTGCAAACTTGTACCGTTTTGAGAACCGGGGAATCCCGACCCCGAGCTTTTCACTTTCCTTATGATGTAGTTTTTTGGGTAGAGGCACATGTGATTGCATAGTCTTGAAATCTACAGCCGAGGATTGAATGGAATGAAATTCGGGAGAGAATCTCTCTCAGATCTCAACCAAATGAAATACTCTCCAGTTGTTCAAGGTGCTTCGGAGTGGAATGTGTGAAAGACTTTTCTGTGAAACTAGCCCTCTGCTTCTTTAAAACTGCTTACATATGTATTCTCTTTCTTGTTCCTTCCCCCTGGTCTGTGAAGTTTGAAATCGACAGCAAGACCCTGTTCATTGTACAAATATCGTAACCTTTAACATTGATTACAAGCATTATAACAAGATCCGTGCTCAGTTCCTTCTTACTCACGTACCTGTCTTCCGGATTGCTTGACTGATTGATGGGTCTTCCTTGACTCCATGGGCTTTGGGACAGGACGAATGAAATATTTCCTTTAATTAAGATAAGAGATGCCTGTGGCAATTTTATCCGAAGTAGTCCTTGACGTAGACGTCGGCGACAACGTAAGTTCAATCATTTTCTTGAGATTATTGAGGTCAGTGGGGACATTACTCGGAGGAAAGCAATCCATCGAGAATGACATAACTGAAAGATACGTCTAAGCCTAATAGATTAGATTCTTCTCTTTCGCTGAACTGACTGTTCTAACAATAGCTTTATTAGGGAGTAATTTCGAAACAATTTTGTAAATGTTTATATCAACTCGATTCCTTTTATTGGAAACACTTTACGGATATTAACATCAACTGAGTAAGACAGCGCTGAAGAAAGTCGAGTGACCTTCGTACTTGACTTGGCCCCTTTATTTCTTTATGATACCTGACAATATAGATGACATTTATGGTCAGTTTGGGCTTGAATGCCTGATATCCAGAGCTATATTTTTACGTCCTCGGCTTAATTTACTGAGCATTATACATACACATACGTACATGTACAGATATTTGTTATTCAGCAAAATACCAATTGTTTCCCTTATCTTTCTTGGTTTGTATGCCTTAGCTCTCACATCAAAGCAATGCCGATTAATAAATTGATAAACTGTATTATAAATTTTATCTGCATGAGACCTAGATGGTATTTACAGCATATAGTGCTTTCAAAGCTTATAGGATAGAACAGTGATAGATGAGGAGGTATTCAAATAGTGACAAACAACGGTTTATCGTTACTATCTTTAGAAATATTTAGACGATGTTCTTTCCTCCGTTGTGCAACGATATCTGTGTTTAGGTCTGTGCGAAACTTTGGTATGGTTAGAGATGCAGGAAGTTTACGTATTCTCACTGACACTCTGATAAATAATTAATTTACGAGACTCGAACTGATGTTCGAACGCTTTCCTTCATTCCAGGCATTCAATTTATTTATTTGCATAACTTATGAACTTCAACGGAATGCTGGAGTAGAATGGACCCGAATCACCCGCTTCTATTCTTCTAACGATTCTTTTACTGTGGAGGTCTTGTTCACGTCTTCTCGGTTACGTACATGCAATAATCTTTTATACGACCGTTTCGGCCATGGGCATTACATCGTTATTGCTATTGTAAATACATAAGAAATCTATCGAATGTAAGACGAGTAGGCTTAAATAGATTGTGAATTCACTCCGTCAGCCTGGAATATATGTTAGACATTTCAAGACATTTTATTAGAGGTCGTATCTAACTTTATTTTTATGTTGAATGGACACAGAAATCAATTAAGGAGGGCGTTATACCTCCCTTCAGAGTTCAGTCCATCCCAACCTATTCAATAGTTATTTTGAAATATTTATTTATAATGAAATACCAACGAATTCTTTAATAGATTCAACATTTGAGAATTTAAGCACTACTTTAAGAACAAAAATTGATAAAAATGTATTACGGCATACTTTTCCTGTACAAACGCCGATCGAATTGAACGCCCCCTTTTCAACGTTCAATCATGCTTTACGCCTCCTCAAATAAATCCTTTTTATAAATAAAATACGAAGGGCCCGTTCATGGGCCTGCAAGCTTTTGTAACTATTTAACTAGGTGCACACTAGAGTTATGTTCTTCCCTCGACGGTTTAATCCATTTTTAAACTAAAGCCTTATTCAAGGACCCTTTGCAAGAAATTTCAGTCATCTATCTAAATTTGCTAATCCCCCTTCTACCTTAAATCTAGGCTTGTTGCCAAGAGACTATACATGCTTACCATACATTGCTTTATAATTTTTACCAAGAAGTTTAGGTGGCTGGGCTGCATGGTATTGAGGGCTTGATAATTACAAAACTTAATTACAACTCAAGGCTTGGCTTAGAGAACCTTCAGAAAAAGAACTCCCTCAGAAGTGGCGCGGGTGTGGGAGCCAAAGTCAATTCAAGAGAAATTATTGTTCAAAAAGTAAACCTTCGAAATGATTTTGACGAAGCAAAATGTTCAGGTCCAAACTACCTTTTGCAGGCTACCATCAAAGGTAATTTATTATGCTAATTAGATACTTTTTGACACTTGTTCATACTTGCAATTACTTACTGAACCAGTAGTACTTGTATGCATAGCTGGTGGCTTCGAAGATATTTTCTCGTTTGTCTGGATCAGAGCGGCAGAGGACTAGAACGGTTTGTCGAAACTGGAAACTATTGATTGATCATTACTATGGAATTAAGGTGCAAGTGACAGATGCAAATTGGGAGTGGGTCAAATCTAACAAGAGAGTTGTGTGTGCAAGGATGACAAATGTAATTTCCACAACAAGAACTACTACCCAGCCAAGAATCCCGTTGACTCTCTCTCTCAAATACCTGGAGGTCAATGGAGAAATAACATACGAGTTTCTTTTGCCTATTTTAAGGCAATGCTTGAGCTTACAAAGTCTTACAGTGAGTGTACCAGCGGGTCCTTTTACTCTTTCTCGGTCAATGTATATGAAATCTTTCGATGGAAGAGACTGGCTTCCAAGACTGACGACGTTCAAGCTGATTTGCCCCAAAAGCACTGAAGAAGGCTATTGGAGTCAAATAGATTTCATCGAGATGATGTTCAGGATTTTAAATTCAGCCCCAGTGAGTCATCTTGACATTATTGCTGATGGGTCAGATTGGTGGCTACCGTTTCAATCCATGTTCCACATACAAATCCCCTTGATCAACATCTTCTTTGAAGATGTGGTCCTGCCACGGGCCAAATTCCTGCCAATCCACCATATTCAAGAATCTCTCCATTCTATCAGTTTCAAAAATGACTATACTCTCAAATTCGCTACTTTATATCCTGGGTTATGTTACAACTCTTGGCTGGAGCCCGCTTTGCCTTTAGAATATTTTAATTTTGATATTGGAAGTGGGAGGATGTGGATTTCCAAAGGATGGGACAAGATTCTTAAAAATCAAACAAGCTTGTTGGAGCTAGTTTATGAACTGCATTATGGTTCGGAAATGAGAAAACGAGTAGTGAGGGTATTAAATAGCAATGTAACTTTGAAAGTTTTGAAATTATATGCAACATCTTTGGCCTCACATGGAATGGAGCCATTTGATGGAGGCTGGTTCCACAAACTCGTCAATTTAGAGACTCTGAAAATAATCGGGGACAAGTCTGATGGTAAAATATTTTTCAAAAAGCATTTGCCAATGCTAACAAGACCATGGTATTTGCCGACGTCCCTGAAAACTCTCATAGTCCATGGATACATTGACTGCGGAAGAGTTGATCCTGGAACAGCTTTGGGGCATCTAGATCGTCTTATGGAACTGGAATTAATGGGAAGGTACAAAAGTCCTTGGTTTTCCTCGGATTGGAAACCAATATTTGAAATGAACTCAGCGCTGCTTGAAAATCTCTACGAATCGCTCCAAAAACTCGAGTACTTGAAGTTGTTATGGATCAAAACCTTTCGTAGCTATAAGTCAGAAACAGTGGAGCAAGCTTTTGTCAATGGAGCACTGAAGGATTGGTGTGATGATAGAACTTCAATGACGATCAAGACATTTCAATGTCAAAACGAGGCATTGTGTTCAGAAGTAAGGATGTGGGATCGGTAAAAGTAATCCACAATTGTTTAAGTTAATTAAGTATATCGAACCATAAGTTATGAATACATATAGTATATTATAACTGTCATTACTTTTAATGTTGTGCTTATCATAATAATTTATTAAAACCCAACTGCAGCTTGAATTATGAAACTCGACTGTTTATCGGATGTACGAATTAAAAGCCTGATGTTCCGAGTATCCTTGAACCTGTTTCATTTCCGCTGACTACAATATTATTTAGTGTTAGTTATTATCTCCAGTGAACTCATCTTCCGTTCCACATGGCCAATGGGCTGGTATACAATTACGAATTACGACCCTGCGTTACGAATGTTGTTACGATAAAGTAACAAAAAAGTTACTCGGTTTAAAGAGTTTGCAGTTTTTTTTTACAATCCACAGTACGCTCTATACATTTTACGGCTTTGTATTAAAATAGGGGAACTTCCTCCTTTATATAATTTTCATTTATGAATGGATGGATGATAAAAGCTAGTGCTTAATCTATATGCTTATGCAATTTCCTTAGTAGCTTTACTTGTTAATAATTAATTTTAAAAATCTGTTTCTTCTGGATTAGCTTTGATTTGTATTATTCATTCAAATCGGCCTTAAATAAGCACACACACTAATTGCACCAAGGAAATGTGTCCTTCACCATTCTGCCCTTCAGTGTAAAAAGTGCATTCGATAGGATTTGTCCTTCATTAATTTTGAGAGTATCAATCTAATCCAACATTCATTAAGTGCCATGTTGGACATAAAATTGATAATGGAAATCAGAGGTCAGTATTTATTTCTGATACTATTTTAATTTTTGATTCGTTTATATTTATTGCAGAGAAATCCATGTGAAGGCCATGCTTAGGAAAATCCCTCATCAGGATAACATCACTAAACTCATTACGAGCCCAGTACATATACTTGCCTCATCGCCCCACACATATAACCTTTCAGCACATCAAAGATAATAGTCTCTGCAACCAGAACCAGAGTCAACTCTAGATCAAGAGCAAAATTACCTCCAAAGTCAATCCCAATCCAATATAATCCTTTCTATCGTATCGTTTGACCAAAAGCGATCCAAGTATTTACCCTTACATCTCACAGTGCGACTAACTACCCGCTGGTCGTGCCAAGTCTCCATGACTTACTATCAAGCCCTGCCAATAAGCCAGCATGCATGAAATGATCTAGTTGTGTTGAAATTGCTGAGTTACAACTTCAGAGAAAAAGCACGAAGGCTTTGAAAATAAATCCTAATCAGGCACGACCTATTACGTTGATTAAACTTTGGATTGGAGACTGGTAAACTTGGTCATGAAAGGCTTACCTATCAATAACCTTAACATCGTGTTAGGGCTTTTCATCCTCCTAGAAACATGACACCTCAATGCAGTGATTCCATTATGCTCATTAAAGCAAAGTATTTATAAAAAAAACATTTTTACCAAAGAAACCCAAACCATCTATCTAAATGGTGAATATAATATCGTCGAATCCCCGAAATGAAGATGATTCATGATTACTCTAGACAAAATTAGAGACAAGAAAATGTTTGGAATTAGCTATGAAGCAAGGAATATGCTGGAACGAGTGCTGTGTGAACCTGTGAACAAACTACGAGGATGTACTATTCTATTCCGAAATCAGATTGGATTCGATGTTATTGGTAAGAGCTGAATATTTCTTTTGAAACTTACTCATTCATGATAAGTGTGCTCAAATCGACATACAAGCAAATCTTGTTTGCCTACTCCATAGAATTATAAGAAGTGTTTAAATGCTCAAAAAAATGTACACAACTCAAGAATAGCAAAAGTTACATGCAGCTGAAAATGTTTTTGTGTGCAACTGAGATTGGTGTTCTTTTGCAGGGTCTTTACTGTTTGCCTTTTCATGTCACATGTGGTACAACACAGCACGGTAAAATTTCACACTAGATTTACTTGGCTAAATAGAATTATATTCATGAATTGAATGCATTCATGAGTTATCATTTTGCATATATCATGGCATTTTAAACATTACTCATGGTGGTATTTCTTTTGAATTATATTGGGGTAGAAGTACAAGCCAGCAAATCTTGTTAAATTATAATCACTCCTTGGATCAGTGTCGAAATTCAGGGGCTGGTTGGGATCATTTATTACAACTCAACCAACGCCTTGCTAGTGTTTGAAACACGGTGTGTGTGGCAATTCATACAGAATCCCTTGTTTTCTTTTCACTATCTTTTTTAAGAATTTACAATCTCCATAATGAATCTGAATAAATTCAAGGAAAAAATGCAAAAATAACACAATCATCTAATAGGCTAAATTAAAACGATAATTTCTCCTCAATTACCATCTTGTTTTTTAAATAAACGCCCCACAATTTACCATTCAAACTTCGAAGTGCACTAGTAGTATAGGGCTGCTAGACTCAAACGCCATAGGCGAAAGACCCAGCAGCCACGAGTAGAATGGCAATAGACCCAAGAGCCACAACAGTGAAGAAGAGTAGAGGGTTGTTGAGTCAACGCTGGAAGGGTCACCCCCCCCTCGCTCTTTACCCACATGGAGGGGTTAGAATCATGACCACTAACGAGGACCTACACTCCTAGCCAGTGTTAGACTCCCAGCCATAGGGGAGTCCTAAGACTCCCGATCCAGTAGAGGGGTTAGACCCACGACCATAGGGGAGTCCTGAGACTCCAGGTCCACTGTTAGTAAGGATTGAAGTTGTCACTTGTTGTTTAAAAACAACAACAAAAAGGGTCTGCTAATCCCTGCCGGAGCCACAGCTTTAAACTCTATCCCAAACGT